>CAJNDV010033841.1:68389-129468 GCA_905221635.1 Symbiodinium sp. CCMP2456
CCCCCCCCCCCCCCCCCCCCCGACAGTCGCCTGGAGAAACGCCCTCGGCACCCGACGTCTCTGGGCCGCCCTCCGGATGTCTTGGGCCGTGGCCTGCGTGTACGGTACGGAGCACTACGCGCTCTTCGAGGCAGCAGCCACCAAGCTCTTACACCTAGGAGAGGAGGCCACGTACGCTTGGCCACTCCCGTGAGGACTTGGGAGGAACTGTGGAGTCGAAGAGTTACGACAGTTGGACAGGGAGATGAGGAGACTTATGGGAGAGGACTCACCTGATGATCAAGGTAGCCCCTGGCTCCGACTCCCCCGCACGTTCGACCTGGAAGACGCCAAGGAGTTTTTCTCGTCGGACATTGTCTCGAGGCACCAGAGGGCTCTTACTCGGACCTGCTTGCAACAGAGCCCAAGGCCTAGGAGCTACCTGGCACTTGGGTGGAGGCCGGGCCGGAGGCGACCCCGGCAATGACCAACCTAACACCTCGGACGCCATGCGGGCGGGCGAAGCTGTCAAGTCAGGAGCCCTCACTACCAAAAGAGCCTTGTGCGCGTTGGACCACCGCCCGAAAGCCGAAAGCCAAGGAAGGATCCCACCGGAGCTGTCAGTTGGGAACGAACCGAGGAGGGCTGAAGACCAAACCCAAGACCAAGTCTGCGGACACGGCCATTGCGGCTCGGAAACAGCAGGAGCATGCCGAGGAGGGGCAACGAGACTACGGACACTCCCTCTCCGGCCCCTACGGCCAGCGCTGAAGCCAAGACCGCCAGAGGAGTTCACCTCTTTCGCGCCCACGGACGCTGAAGCCGAATCGTGGGGGAAGGCGGACCGGACTTCACTTGGTTCGCTGACCAGTCCGCCCCAGCAGTCAGGGAGGTTGATGCCTTTGTGGTTGCGCGAGCGCCCCAGCGGCCTGAGGCGCGTGATCGCGCCCGGGCCCTGGACGCAGTGACTGAACAGGCTTCTCTGGTTGGCTGCCACGTTTGTGAGAGCTCATCTCGTCCGTCGTACGAGGCCTCTGGGACGGACCCGACCGGGGAACCTAAAGGTGCCTTTGCTCTGCACACCGCTGCCCTTCAAGCGGCGGCAGGACCCTTCAGCGGCCTGCTCTGGAGGGCCTGGTCCCCAACCCTGACGGAGGCAAGGGAGGCTACACACGGTGTGGAGGCTTGTGTTAGCGGGGTTGGTCAGGAAAGGGTGCAAACCCTTCCTCACCCTTAGCTTGAAGGGGTATGTCCAGATCTGGACGGATGCCTCCCGAGGGAAGGGTTCTGCTGACGCACGCTCAGCACAAAAGGGCGTCTTGTGTAGGACGCCCGCCAAGAGCACCCACCTGCGCTCCGCTCATCCTCTGGTGGGCCACGAGATTTGCCGGGATCCCGGTCCGCCTCGCAAAGAAAGATACCGGGCGACGTTCGCTTTTTCCCTGCTGACCTCCTCGCAGGAGAGTTTGGCGTAGACCGGGATATCACTGCCATCTACGGGGTCCTCACTTTCGGATGGCGGGGAGCGCCGGGGCACTACATGACCTTCGCTTGAAAGACAGCTTTTAAGTCGCTCGCACCGCCTGATGGATGATTTGGTGTTGGTAGAGCCGCACGTCGGTTTGAGGCCGGCCATAGCAGCAGAAACCCTTGAGACTCTTACCCGGACGGCGCTCGGAGAGAAAGCCGTCCATGAGGAAAAGGACTGGGAGGAAGACGCTTTGAGTCGTCCAAGATAATTTGGGGGCTTTTTTACGACTCCGACCTCCTCACGCGCAGCCTGCCTGAGCCGAAGCTTCTAAAGGCAGCGCACCTCCTCAACTTAGAGGACTTCAGCTACGGACGCCCCACCGTGGACCTCTCCCTTGCGCAAGAACTCCGAGGAAATCAACAATTTTGGCTCTCAGCCATGCCTGTCCTCTCGGGGCTCTTGGGGGCCACTAACGCGCTCCTCGGCACGCCCAACGAAGCGGGCAAAGTCGTCCCCCGAGGCTCTAACTCCGGTCGCTCGCGAAAGGTCCTGCATCAGATTCTGGGAGGCAGTCGAGGAGGAATGGTCCACCACTTTCACCCACCCTATGGTGTCGGCCATGAGCCTGCAAGAACTTCTCGCCATGCCGAAGTTCCGACGGACAATGGTGTGGGCCTCCGGAGATGCTACCCTTGACAGGATTGCTACTGTAGACTGGTCCTCGGGTCAGGCCTTCTCGCTGTCGGTCGATGTCTTTCGCAGACCTCTTCTGGACTTTGCCCAACAAGCCCTCCTTACTTCGGCCGAGGCTCGCGAAGGGGCGGAAGAGCTCGCTTTCAAGCCCAGCCCCGACGAAGACTTTGTTGTCTCGGTCACCGAGCTTTTGGCGGTGGTTGCTTTAGCCGCTGCGCGAGGCCCTGAATGGAAAGGCCGTTTGGTAGCTGGTAGCTTATATGCTGGCGACAACCAAACTGTAGGAGCGTGGCTCGAAAAAAGACACACTTACCGTGAAGTCCCCTCGTTCCTCCTGCAGCTCCTCACCGTCCTTCAGAGCGTTTACAACTTTAGGGTGTATTATTTCGCCTACATTAAAGGACCTACCACAACCATCCACAACCATCCACAACCTCACCGCGGACGCCTTAACTAGGGAGGAACCCACTCAGGTCATGAGGTCTAAAGGGCTGAGGGATTTAGGAGGGATCGAGGGGTTTTTACTTAGGCTCCTAAACGGTGGTTGGCTCAAACGAGCCTTCGTGCGGGGGGCCCAACGCGACGTAGGGCGCAACTGTGCGCTGCCTGTCGGTCCTTTCTTTGCGCGGGAACACCACTTGCTTCCGCCATGCCTAAGCCCCCTTCAAAGCTCCTCACTCTCAGAGTCGTGGAACTCTACCCCAACCTGGGGCGGTACGCGCGGGCTTTCGCAGCACTAGGGGCAGAAGCCTCGACAGACCCTCCTGCAGCAGGAGGGGGAGCACAGTCCCTACGACGCCAGCCCGAGTCACAGGCCCGGAAGAAGAGGAGGAGACAGGAGCGAAAGGCTAAGGCGAAAGCCAGCTCCTCATTTTGGGGGCGGAAGCACTACTCGCTTGGACAACTTTGCAGGAGCACGCTGCGAACAAGCTGGCCCTCCTCGTTGGGACGGCTCCGAGGACGGTGCAGGGTGCGCCACCCATACGCCCAAGTCTTCCCGCTTGAGCTCGCTTTCCTCGGGCGTGGCGAGCTTCTCGCCCGAGCCCGAAGGCTTCAGGAGGGCGGGAGCTTCAGTACGATTTGAGTACCCGTAAAGGAGCCAGGACCAGGGCACAAGCCCCCGGTCACGGTGCCCTTCGCAGGGGGCCCAAGCAAGGCCCGCCAGCTCCACCACGACAGCAAAGAGATCCGAGCGGCGCACCTTCAAGGTGGCAGTGGAGGTGGTGGGAGCTCTTCTGCGCCCGGCGGGGCGTTTCGTGCTGGAGAAGGGTCGAGACCTACTCCGCACCCGAAGAAGACCTCTTTGTGCAATACGTGGTGCACTGCGGAGTCAACTCGGACAAAGCCCCGGGCACCGTGAAAGTCCGGGCGTTCCACATCACCAGTGGGCTCCCCGGACCCTTTCTCCCAGCTTTCAAGGGTCGCCCTGGTGGTCGCGGCCTTGAATAAAAAATCGGCACAAAGGAGCGGCGCCGACCCGTGACGCCTGAGATGCTTCGGTGGCTTCACTCGCACCTCCACGCGGGAGCGCTTGGCCACGCCGAGGCCGTTCTGCAATGGGGAGCCCTCCTCCTGGCCTTTTTCTTTCTCCTGCAACCCTCCGAGTACTTGGACACAGCCTACCACTCCCCACTAAGAGGGCTGAGAGGCAAGGACCTGAAGCTTTCCAAAGGAGGGAAGCCCTGCTCCTTTAGGGACTTTGAAGAGGCTGATGAGCTCACCGTGTTCATCAGGGTCCAAAACGGACATTTACAATCGAGGGGAGTACCGGAACCACTTCAAGACAGGTCTCCTTCTCTGTCCAGTAATCCAGCTCTTCAAGCTTCTCTTCCGGGACCAGGAGGGGAGACCCCTTCCACGGACCCTCGAAAGCAGCGGAAGCTCTAGGGTGGCCAGAAGGAGCTCTGGGAACCCATAGCTTACGCTTCGGCGGAGCTTCTTCCCTTTGGGCAGCGTTCGGCGACGCTGCTCTTGTCAAGCGCTGGGGGCGTTGGACGTCCGAGTCGTTCCAGACGTACATATGGGACGCCCGGGCTACATCTAGAGACGTCGCCAAGCGAATGGCCCTTACGGACCTCACTCCGCGCTGAAAGCCGCGGCGCGTTTCGCGCCCGGCGACAGCCTCTAGGGTCTGCCCCGGTCGCTCCACCCCGGCCGCGGCGCGTTTCGCGCCCGGCCACTTTCTGTGGGAGGGGTGCGAGCCCCAAGGGCAAACGACCTTTTGAGTGCTTCGCGCGCAAAAAGGAGTGAGCGTGTGCAGCGTAGCTGGTGAGTAGGAACTTGTACGTACAGCTTGCGTGCGTTAGGTTCTGTAGTTCCTGCTGTGCTGTACGCCGTAGTGTAGGCTCAAGGTAGGGCTGTATAGTGTACAGAGCGACTTCGCTTCCCGCCCGCCCACCCCCTGAGCCCGAAGGGCAAACGACCTTTTGAGTGCTTCGCGCGCAAGCAGCGTAGCTGGTGAGTAGGAACCCATATTTAGAATCTGGCAGTGAGCATTCCCCACTTTTGTAAAACTGAATTTATGGTAATGTCATGTCACGGAACGGATCTGTAGCAGAAGATATCTCCGTATGTCAGCTGTTCGTTTTTGCATGTCTGCAAACCGTTTGGAATCTTGCACATGTATACACTTCCTTGACCGGCATTAACACATAGTAACTATACACACGGGCGCGAATATGAGTGAACATAGCCACATGTAGACCCATTTTCCGCAAAGAACAGGCGTGTCCCTCCTTCTCTTTACATGGTATAAATATACAGACATATATATCGAAGATCAGCTTGACTAAACGGGTGTGGATCAGGGGCGAGGGCGTGACCATCTATAGTTTACAAGCAATAAATAATCAAAGGAGGGGCTTTTGCATTGTTTACGCAATACGTCATCTAAGATGTACACTCCCGCAAAACCTTGAGTTTTCGCTGCAGTTTAGACCTCAACAGAACCGAAAGACAAACACACCAAAAGAACATAAGAGTAAAATAACTAACACAACGAAAATAATCAAACCAATCAGAAGAAGAACGAACAACAAGCCAAACAAGCAAAAACGGGTAGCAGAACAACAAACCAACTGTGTTTGGTCACTCATCGAACTGTTGTTGTGTTTCTTTTGTTTTTGTGTTTGTGTTCTTGGTATTTTTGTTGGCTTCGTTTGGCTCTCAACACTGCATGTGTCCACAGCTCTCTTTTTCCCTCTCTTTCAGTCTCCCTTTCCGTCTCTCTTTCTCTATGTATGTATACTCTGCCGTGGCCAGAACCAGGAAAGAGAGTCTTTTAAGTTTGCTGCAAACAAATCCGGTACGTCCCTCCTATCCCCGCAAGACATGCAGCAGCATGTCTAAACATTACTATGTTTCCGACATGAAGGTAACTCCACGACATCCCAGACACATTAGATCGCAGTTGTTAGTATGTCGAGTTTCTTCCGACCTGCTTCCCTCTTCAGACCATAAGAAATAAGTAGTAAATTCTTTCTGCAAAACGAAACATTTAACAAGCAAAGAGTTCGTGTTTCATAGTGACTAACTTGAAGTGAAGAGGACCTGCTGCTATTTTGCAGTCAGAAGGCAAGAGCCGGGTGTCCCGAAAGAGCTGTCAGCAGCGAGTCACATCATCTATCTCATCCATACAAGCCCATCCCACCATCCATCCATGCGTACACTCCATAAACACTTTGCTTCTGCGAGCCCTAAACCCTAAGCGCCTGTACACAGTACTCCTATATTTCGAGACGCAGGCAACGCCCGCGCGCACAGGACCAGGCCTCCCCACGTCCGCCGAGAAATTGGTTTCATTTCGAGACCAGCCTGCGGCCCACTGGACTTCACAAATGAATCCTGCTTGCAGAATGCGGAAGCGCCGCATCTGCCAGTAGGGTTGTCATTTCTGGGCCAGCCCTCGGCCCGTGCATTAGAAGTTACCATGGATCGTCGGCCCGCAAGGATGCAGAAACCCTGCTGGCACTCCCAAGCCAAATGAGCAAATACATCTCCCATAGTCAGAGTTGGGGAATGTTGGATGTTGTTGACCCTTGCCTTGGGTTTCGGATTTCTTGCTGTGTGCATGCGCCGCTTGGTTCTTTGATGCAATTGGCTTCCGCATCCTCGAATGTCTTGTTGGCTGTTGGAGGTACTGCCTCCGCTACGGCTACAGATTACATCCGGTGTCCTAGCCTCAGACATGTCAGGGGGGTGGGGAGGTTTGTTTTGAGCCTTTGCCTGTGCAGCCTGAGGTATACCTTCGGAGAGAGCGAGACGTGCGGTAGTTGAGAAGGGAAACAAACGAGGGAGGAGCCTGCCAGTGCCTGAGCCTGCCGCGAGGTACTTCACGCTGGGTGGCTTCGAGAAGCTCCGGCTTTGGTCGGCGCCCCAAAGGGAGCGAAAGCGAGAGAAGAGAGAGAGAAGAGAGAGGAGAAGAGAAGAGAAGAGAAGAGAAGAGAAGAGAAGAGAAGAGAAGAGAAGAGAAGAGAAGAGAAGAGAGAGCGAGTCAGAGCCATGTGTTGTGGTGGAACCGGCACCGGCCGGAGGTCTCTCTCTCTCTCTCTCTCTTAGCAGCTCGCAGGGCCCCCCCGCTTTCCCAGCTTCACAAGCGAGGCTGAACGGCAAAGGGATTCCCACCGTTTGCTTCTGGGGCTTGCCGTCCCGGTCTTGAATTTTCTGCGTCGTCAGCTTCGCGTTTGCATAGAGGATTTTTGAAGAAAGCGCCCCGAGGTGGTGCCCCTTGCTTCCGCGCCGGCACTTAAAGGCCCCCCGCCCAGCCAGCTGGGGCAGCTCGCTCGCTCTCTCTCTCTCTCTCTCTCTTTCACTCACTCTCTGTGCTTTCTCTCTGTGCCTTTCTCACCTTCGCTCTCTGTCGCAGCTGCTGACCTTCGTGGGCCCGGCCTTGGAGCTTCCGAAGCTGCCGGAGCCCACGACCGAGCAGGCAGGCGGAGAAGAGAAGAGAAGAGAGGAGCAGAGACCCCCCGGTTTTCCCCCCGCTCTCGCAGGTGGACGAGTGGCACCAGAAGTATGTGGAAGCCTTGAGGGAACTCTTCGACAGACACAAGGCTGAGGTGCCTGCAATCCACGATCCTTGAGCATACGTCCCAACTCTCCGTGGCAGGCAGGGAAGCCTTCGGCCGTGCTGGAGATACTGTAGCATTTGCTGCATTCTGCTGCTGGGCAGGTTTCCAGGTTTCACATCCGATTTTCGTGAACTAATTCGGTGCCACGAATAGTAGCGGCTCCCCTGGTACTGTTCAGATCAGAAGTATGGATGACAATGGATCCAGTTAGAAGAGCATGGAAACTACACACAACAAGAGTAACGTCTTCTAGAGCATCTCGCGGGACGCAGCCCGGGCGCCCATGCTTGACTTAGCACCTCATCACCCTCTCTCTACCTCTCTCTCTCTCTCTCTCGCTGTGGCCCCCGGCTCTGAAGGTGCCGGCTCGAGCCGGAACGGCACCTTCCTCACGAATTTTCCAAGAGCCCAACCGCCGCGAGGTTTGCGAGCCTCTGTTCGCAACGCGCCGCTTAGACAGTAGCCACCTCTCTAGCTGCCCCCAGCCAGAGCTTTGCGCAGAGCGAGTCTGCAGACTAAAGCTTGGAGGTCAAGCTGAGAGTTGCTCGAGCATAGCATGCTCGAGCCGTAAGCCTTGAGCAAGGCCGTGACCGATGACCTCTGGCTCGAGCTCGAGCTCCCAGAGAGGAGTTCGACACAAGACTCCTTCGTTGTGTGAGAACTTCCTCTCTCAGACGATGATGTGACCATGGCCATGGCACCTCCGTGGATGATCCGCATGCGCATGCCGATGCTTCTCCTCTTCATTTCTCTGTCCCTTCTGGGGCGCCTGTCCCTTGCCGCGCGGCCAGCGCAGGGGCAGGGGCCGGCCCAGAAGGGGAAGAGCAGCGAGAAGGAGCTGCAAGGTGTGCTTGGCACGGAGGGATCCGAAGGCTCCGTGTCGGACCGGGGAAGCTCCTTGGCAAGTCCGGACGAGATTTTGCTTTCCCGGGATCATGGCTGTGCCGAGGCAGGGTCTGCAGCTGTGAGCAAGAAATAATCTGGCTTAGGCGGAGAACAGAAGGCTTATGCAACTTATGCTTCAGCTTCCTTTGTTCTCTTCTGTTTGCTGCTTGTGCTGCCAGGCGATGACTTCTTTGAAGAAAGAGGCCTGCTCAGTGAGTGTCTTTGTGACCATGGCTTCTACCGTGGCAAGTTCCATGGACTGCGAGTTCTTGCGAACGAACAACCTGCTCCGAATCTTCGCCAAGCTTTTCCAACGGGCCGATGCTGCTGAGCTGGCCAGCAAGCGGGAGGAGCCGAAGAAGCTGCAAGAGATGGAGACCTGCAAGAAAGAGGACTGCAAACCGGGTGAGGCCGAGGGTGGAAGCTGCTCTGGCATCCGCTTCACCAGCTACAACGGCAAGAGGATTCTGATGATGCCGCTGGATTCGCTGGATGAAGGAAGCAGCGGAGCTAGGAGCACTGCAGTCAAAGAGGGCCTCAGCTTTGCCATGCTGGGAGGTGGCGTGGACGACTTCTCGAACAGCGAGAAGGTGATCTTTACACCTGGCTTCCACACACGGCTGCAATACTTCGGCTACGACCCGAAAATTGTCATGCACCTCTGGACCAGTGGCTCTAAAGAAGCTACCGCCCCGCGGACCTGGGCTTGCATCGACCGGCCGCACTCGAATCTCCTTGACCCCACCATCCGAAGCAGCGTCTTCAACGGGACGCTGCCCGGAAGCGAGCCTGCCCCGCTGGGGACCCAGCATGACCCAGCTGCAGACCGAAGACCGAACCTCTGCGCACACTCAGAGCGGCCCCGTCCGCCCGTCCCGTGCGGTTTCTTTGGACCTAGGTTGCACTGGATGCCCGCCGCCAAGAGCCGAGTCACTGGCGATCTCATCAGCGAGGCGGCGACGCGGCGCACGCACGCTTTCGCGCTGCTTGCGCTTTCCGCAGCTCGTGCAGCTCGTGCAGCTCGTGCTCGGTCTGCTGTCGGGTGCCCTCTTGCGCGCCCTCGTTCCGTGCTGTCCTCGGTTCGGTTCGGTTCGGTTCGGTGCGGTTCGGCGCAGGTCTCCGCCGCGGCCTTCAGGACGGACTCGGCGAAGGCGGCCCAGGCCTCGGAGCCGCAAGCGCTTTCTGCCTCTCTTTGCGGTCTCTGCTGCCTCTGCTGCCTCTCTTCCCCCTTTCGTTTCCCCTGCCTTTCGTGTTTTGGCATCTTGAGGTCCCCATGGGTACGGTCACCATGACCGTTAACATGACCTACGCCGGCGAAGCCAGCGCCCGAGCAGCCGCTTCGAGTGCAGCCTCCGGCGCAAACTCTTCAAGGTCCTGAGCAAGCTTCGGCTTAGTCCCAATTTCTACTCCATCGTTGCAGATTCTGGCGGCCAGGCTCCCTCAGCCTCTTCAGAAGGAAAGAACTCTCCATTCTGGAATTTCAAAGCAGGTGGTCGCAATGAGCCAACGGGCACGAGACGTCGTTTTCAGAGACGGCTTCAGCGAAGAAGAACTCCGGTACCTCGCCGCACGCAGTCGCGCCCCCGTGCTGCTCTCTGCGCCCAAGCGTCTACAGCCCAGGAACCCGTCCGGACAGCCCGCCTGCAGCGCAGAGCGACGGTGCCCTGGCAGCATGCCAGCTGCTCTCTCTCTCTCTCTCTCTCTCTCTCTCTCTCCTGTTGAAAAATATAAGGACGGACTGCTGGCCGCCTCCCGAGAAAAATCCAAGAGCTCCCTTGCTCGCAGAGTGGGCGCCGCCCCCGCCCGTCCCCTTGCAGGTGGGCACCGCCCTCGCCACTCTCCCTCAAGAACGCAACGGACCCGAGGTGCCCCGAGCTCCGCGCTCGGGCGCTCGGCGGGGAAAGCGCGTTGTGTTTGAACGACAGGTTCAGCGGCATCGACTTTGAGAGCATTCTCGCGACGGTCTTCAACGCCTCGATGAAAAGCGAGCACCTCTGTTCCATGGGGGTGAGGCCAGGGCCAGCCGTGCCACTGCGGCCATCGTGTGCTTTACGCGAGCACTAGCAACAGGACTCGGACCCTTGACGTTCCGAAGGGTAACCACCTGGCCGTCGCATCTTCAGACTGCCAAATCGTGACATCCTGACCTGCGCAGTCTCGAGCTTTCGCCATCTCCCGTTCTCAGGTCTTCTGCCGGCTGATGGCCAATCCAGAGTCGCTGGCTTGCAGCTGCAACTCCCGCCTAACGTCCGTTGCCGAATGCCACAGCCCAGGTGGGCAATTTTCCTGCTCGCGCCGCTGGAGGACTGGCATGTGGTTGCCGCCATGTGGCCATTCCGGACTCATCTGGCTTCCGGTGTCATCGTTGGTGTTCATTAAGCCTGCGTGATCATCCGTAATACTGTGAGCGGTGAGTACAGCTGCTATTACCACTACTTCTGCGAGAAAATCTGGGAGAACTTTAGCAACCGGCCGTTTCATAACTGTGTCTGTCTGCTCCAGAACAACTGGAGTGCATCCAAGCCACTATTACTGCTGCTGCTGCTGCTGCTACTACGACAACAACAACAACAACAACTACTACTACTACTACTACTACTACTACTACTTGCAACTACTGCAAGCCTTGGTCTGCAAAGGAGCTGCAGACGGCGGCCACATTCACCGTGGACAAGGAGAATATCACCAAGGACAATGTAGCCACACGGCCGCAAAAATGAAGAGCTACGACGTTCCTTGGCTTTCTTCTCAGGGCAAGAATGATGACGGCAAGGACGGCAAGGACACGATCACCCTCCACAACACGGGTTCGGAGCTGAGAAAGAGTGAGATCGGCTTCTCATCCTCGCCGGCCCGACAATGCCCACAGTCTCCACACTCCAAGCTCTAAGTATGCAACGTTCACAGGTGAGGCTGACACTGATTACACGTTTCCCACGCCTGCCACAGCTGCAGAAATACGCTGTGAGTGGAGTCGCAGCCGTTCAAAGCAGAGCCTCGATTCCGTTGTAGTAGCTGCTGTAGCATGTGGCCATCCTTTTGCCGTGCTCCCTGTTCAGGTCGCGTGGCGCTTCCTTTCCAAGTCACGGTCAGTGCAGGGAAGGCGCGAAAGCGGGCAGATGTCGTGGGAGGGTCGACAGGATACAGGAGGGAGGAAAGTTGTCCCGATTTGTTGTGTTTGCGCCTTTTCAGGGGGACAACAGCAGCTGCATGACGGTGTCGCCCTCCAATGGTACGTTGGCCCCCAATGAAACCGCGAAGCTGCTCCTGACGCCGAGCTGAAACGGCGAGACGCAAGCAGACGCGAGCAGACGCAATCAATCAGCTGC
The DNA here is from genome assembly GCA_905221635.1 of Symbiodinium sp. CCMP2456. Lineage (NCBI taxonomy): Eukaryota > Dinophyceae > Suessiales > Symbiodiniaceae > Symbiodinium > Symbiodinium sp. CCMP2456. The sequence goes on from CAJNDV010033841.1 coordinate 79,816, forward strand.
TGGGGTGAGTTTGCGGGTTTTTGTCCTTTTTTTGTTCAAGGAACTTCGATCTGGACACTTTTGGCTATGGCACCTCCAGCGGCTGGATCATCGTGGGGCGCTCTCGCTTTGCCGTGTCGCCGTGAGCCGTGAATCTCTCCTCGGACTTCGAAGGTTCACCCGGACACTTCGGATGACCGGGGCGCCTGCTTCCGAAAGAGCTCCTGGACCAGGCAGCCGGCAGCAGCTGCGCATGCGCACACGACCGCACACGACCGCCCGACTGCTCTCCGAAGTGTGAAGTGTGCTCTGACTGAAGAGATTCGTTCCTGCGGTCGTGCGGTCCATGCGGTCAGCCTCGGTCAGCGGTCTCTCGCTCTCTCTCTCTCTCTCTCTCTCTCTCCTCCGCTCTCTCTCTCGCTCGCGCCGCTCTCGCGCCAAGCCGCCGGAGGTTCTCCTTGACTCGGCCGAAGCCGAGGGGGTTTTTGAAGGAGGCGATCATCCGCAACGGCATCCCTCTGCCGCCCAGCTTAGCTACAAGAGATACGGGTGGTAGACTCTGGTAGACGGTGGTGCGGGGTTCATCTCCGCCAGGTCCGCGGCGCTGATGCTGGCCCTGGCCATGGTTCTCTACCGAGCTTGGGCCCAAGTGCGGCCAGAAAAGCGCCAGCGCCAGCGGGCTACTCCATGGCTCCTCGTCACGCCTCCTCCCTCCCTCCTCCCTCCTCCCGGCCCCCCGCTCCCCCTCCTTCGTCAAGGTTTCTTTGTTGGCGTCTCTCTTTCAAAGTTGTCTTCTCCGAGCCGAGGTGGTCTCTTCCCTGCTGAACTCCTACTACGGGAAGCTGGCCAAGGAGAGCAGAGGCTCAAAAGAAGAAGATGGCACTGCCGTTCTGCCTCCCTCTATATAAGGCAGCGTGTTGGCCTGTTTGTTTGGCCTTGCCTTGGCCCTGTTGCCCTTGCAAAACAGGAGCGCAGCACCATCGAGAAAGCGCTCTCCGCCACCCAGGAGGTCTCCTTCCCCATGGTCCTGCTCCAGGCCATGCCTCGCCGTCTCTTCTCTCCATCTCCATCCCCAGAAAAGGGCCTCTTCTCTTCTCCTTCCCTTCCGCACGCAGGTGCCCATCTTCAAGGAGCTCGGGAAGTTCGTGGCCTTCGAGAACACTCTGCAGCGCTCCACCTGGCTCCACACCATCCAGGCCAGGTCCCTGCGCCCGCGCCCCCCTAGAGCGCACGACGAGATGTCCAGAGGAGATCGACGACTTCCTGCAGAAGGCACTGAACAAGGCAGAAGCGAGCAGTGTCCTTTCAGCCTTCTGGCCCCTCGAATCGACACGTGTGTCGAAGGTGATCTTCATGTCCCACCAGTGGACGGCCTTCGCAGAACCTGATCATACAGGTGAAAAGGGCGAGCTAAAGGGCGAGTTTCTTTCTTCTTCTGCCCCAAAACTGTCTTGCAGGCAAGCAATATGAGCAGATGGTCATGGCCGTGGAGGAGGTGATGAAGAAGTGGAAGTGGCAGGCAACACAACCCGACTCACTCTTCCAAGCTTTAACGTTGGTGCACTTGCTGTGCTTTTGCTTTCCCTCTGCAGGAAAGCACGACCTACGTGTGGCTCGATTACAGCTCCATTCCGCAGAGGCGCTGTAAAGAGAAGGGAGGGAAAGCGCGAGAAAAAGCGCCGCCTCGCCGCCTCGCCGCCTCGCCCGCTCCGAGAGAGGCACCGTCCGTCGCAGACAGCTGCGATCAACTCTCTGACGGTCTACGCCGCCAAGGCTCGCAGAGACGGAGACGGATCCGAGTGAGCCGTGCTGTGATGGAGGTCTCCGCTTTCGTGGTCGTGGCGCCTCCCGTGAAGCACAAGGCCGGCGCAGGGACGCGGACGCGGGGACACGCGGACGTGGTCGCCGGCAGGATCTGGAGGATGAGTGCAACAAGGACACCTACCAGTGCCGTGCCTGGTGCAGGCGCCGTGTCCCCGCCCGCAGCAGGGAAACCGGCGAGCCGAGAGAGAGCAGAGAGTCTAAGAGCGGAAAGAGAGCGCTGCCAGTCGCAGGGCCGAGCAGCTCTCGCACCTTTTGGCCCCTCGGAGCGAAAAGCCGCGCTCGGGGCGGGCCCGTGCTCTGCGCCTCTGCGCCTCTTTCTGTCTTTCTCTCTTTCTGCCTCGGCTTCCTCTCTCCTTCTTCTCTCTTCTGTTTTTGTGGGCGTCTTCTTGCCGAGGCCCAGGCTGGTGACAACATGTTCCTGGCAGAGAGCGGCCAGCCGCGCGCTTGGAGTCGGAGAGGGGGATCCCCTGAGCGGCCTAAGACCTAAGACCGAAGAGGGCCCTGGAAGCACTGAAGCGAACGCGTCTTCGCCTACAAGGGGAGCTGGCGACCCTGTGAAGCTGAAAGCTCTCCGCTCTCCCTGTCTTGAGGCTTTAAAGAGGGAAGAGGGAGAGAGAGCACAGAAGGAACGCTTTGAGCTGGCCTGGGTCTTCCGGGTCTGCGTCGCGCGGGCGCGCGGGGGCGCGGGCGACGAGCGCGTGTCGCGATTCCACGGACTCAGCAGCTGGAAGAGAGCGCGCGAGCGCAGGAGAGAGTGATGAAGAACAAAGAAAGACAGAGAGAGAGAGAGAGAGACACGAAAAGTGAGTGGTTTTGGTTTTGTTCAAGCAGGGGGAAGTGCGGAAGTACGGGGGTGCAAACGCTTCGCTCACGACTCGCGGAGCTCTGAGGCTGACCCCCCTCGACGAGGCACCGAAGCACTAGCCCTCGCTCTACGCACTTGAGTACCCGCCCGCCTCTGCTTGGAGAGGTCTGGCTGCAGAAGTCGATCCAGGTCTTCGGGGAGGACAGCCAGCTCACCTGCTGCAGGAGCGATCTGCGACATCGGTCGCGTCACGTCTTCTGAAATGATGGTACTCGTATAGCGGGGAGGCGCAAGCGCAAGCGCGCGCGTGTCCGCAGGCGCAAGCACGAGGGAATGGACATGTGCGACCAGGAGCGCACGGGGCTCAGTTGCGGCGTGCCCCTCTGAGTGCACCAGTCCACACGTTGAGAAAGGTCTGGTGGTGCCCATGCTGGGCCTCTGGGCCCAGCTTTGCCGAACGGTGAAGGCGCCTTCTCGGGGACGGCCAAGGCGCCGATGGTCCGCTCTGCCGTCTTTTCAGGCAGGCGGCGCGAACGAGAATCTTCGGAAGATCCACAAAGATCTCTTGACCTTGGAAGCAGGCGTCCCCAGGACCCAACTTTCTCTTTGACTGCAGTGACAGCTTGGCCAAAATGGACGTGGATGAGTTGTGCTGCAGGATCAAGAGGATCTTCCCCGAGACGTTTATGCATGAGACGGAGAACGGGCAGGAGGCAGAGCGGTTCAGCGGAGCTCAAGATGCCCGCAGATGTGAGTTCTGGCTCCAGTCCGAGCTTCTTCAGGAGCGTACCCTTTTCGGCAACCTTGTGGAGAGGTTGCAGGAGGGAAAGAACGACTTCGGCCGGTGGCGATGCACGCGCCTGCGTTCTGTCTGAGGACACCCTGAATCAAGAGCAGCCCGCTTCCGAGAAAGAGAAGGCCGGGCACTGTGGGCGGCTGACGCAAGCCCTGAGTCTGAGCTTGCCAGCCAAGCTTGTGGGCAGTGTCCATCTCCATGTAGTCTAGCATTCTGTCTGTATCTCGATCTCTATCCTCATCGGCGTAACTATTTACATATACTTAATTAGTTGACACGTAATGCTGTGAACACATTTTGACATACTAGACATTACACCATAGTAAGTATACAGTACAATACGATATAGTGCAACAAAACATAAGGCAATACGATACACTATAGTACAGTATAACTCTAATATTCGGAAAATATAGCGCAACGAAATCTAATATTCTGGGGGCTGCGCCCACGGGCGGGCAGCGCAGGTAGAAGCATGGAGCAAGTCCATGCACACCCCCTCGCCAAGCCCCGCTGATGCTGATGATGCGTGCCGTTTGGGGTCCGCCGAAACCCGCTGATGCTGATGATGCGTGCCGTTTAGGGTCCGCCGAAACCCGCTGATGCTGATGATGCGGGCCCTTTGGGGGCTTCCGCAACTCATTCAACAAACTGCAAAACATCGCCTCGCGCTGCCTGAACCGTTGCGGGCGCCCCGAGTGCTTATGATGCTCGCTGGCTGCCCTCCTGGAACGCGTGCGTTGCCGGGTGAGCCTGCGGACAAGGTCCCATGCAACACAATGCAAAACGAAGGTGCGATGAAGCAGGGTCGGTGGCACAGGCTGTCGCACCTGCTAAAGCAAAGCCAGCAAGCTTCGGCGAGCCCCAGACTCGAGCCCACAGGACGCATGCACTCGGGGACGAGCGCTGCCCAATTTATTCAGACCCCAAACTCAATAGCAGTTCTTCGCGATGCCGTGGGTCCAGGATACCAAACAGAAATGGGAATGTGTGGGGAGGAAAGCAAGGAGGGGAATGTAAGTTTTGGAGGGGTTTGGGGGGGTTTGGCAAGGCGAGCCCGAGTAATACCGCAGGCCAAGGTTTGGGGGTGTTGGGGGCCTGCACTGGAGTGGAATCAAAAGACTCAGCTTTTCCACAAAAGCACAAAACCAGGCGAGGCAGCGTGGCACTACCACAAAACCAGAACAGGCGAGGCAGCGGTGAGGCAGCTTGGGCGTGGGGGGAAAGTGGGTTTTGGAGCGGTTTGGATGGGTTGGGCCTGCATTGGAGTGATTGGCGAAAGCCACAAAAGCACAAGGCCAGGCGAGGCAGCGTGCGGCTAGAGGGAGGGAAAGCAAGGCCAGGCCAGGCAGCGTGGAGGGCCGAATGCGCCTAAGGAGGGGCGTAGGAGAATGCGCCTGCCCAAGCTGAGGCCTTAAGCAAGCCAGCAGAACACGACTTCTGAGCGCCGTCCCGGCCGGGTCGGAGGAGAACGCAGCACAAAAAACATAAACGATGCGACAACATAATGAAATATAACATGATTAAGGATAGTATCTGATAGGATATAAGAACGAAACATAAGATGAAACAAAAAGTTAGAACTGAAAATTATATGATAGAATGTTATATTGCAGAATTTGTTGATATACAGTATTCGTATATGATTGTTTGCGTAGAAATACAATGGGTACTTTTCATTAGCATTATTATGACTATCTTTATTATTGCTGTTACTATTGGCCTCACACTAGATACAGTAAGGGATGGTACAATTTCTTTGCTCTCAGATACCTTGTTTCAAGGAAACAGCACAGGCACTTGTTAGTCCTACTAGCACTGAGCAGTTCCGTATTGGAGAGTCTGGTGAACGGGGCTCGTCCGATGTAAGCATGCCACAGTGCATTCCCGATGAGCCCAGCACCCCCAAGACCCAATCAAACTTAGGATCATACGGTATGATTGTACCCCAGGGGGGAACGGAGATCAAGCCTCCAGCGTACACGCCGCTTGCGACGCCGCCGGCTGGTAGAAGCACAATGCCAGGTGGCATCAGCATTCCAGCAGGACACAAGACGTTCCTGTTCCTCCTATTCCCGTTTGGTTTTGGCCAGGAGCCGGGCCGATACCACCGTCCAATTGGTCATCAGTTCAGGAATGTGGCTCTATGGACCTGTACCGGCCCCACAGCCACCACCACCACCCACTCAGGTGCTGCAACCTGGGGTTCGATCCGAGGAGCCCTCGCGGTATGTTCAATCTTTTCAACTCAGCACACCAGCTGATAAAAAAGCCCGCGTTGCCAGCCTAGCCCAAGAGCGCGAAGGTGGACAGGGTGATGGGGAAACAGGTTCTCCAAAAAGGAAAGGCAAGGGCAAGAAGGGTGATGACAAGGCCGGCAACGGAGAGGATAAAGCCAAGAACACTGGTGAGGCCAAGGAGGCATGCCGACAGTTTTCATCTGAACAGGGATGTCCCAGGGGATCCAACTGCCCGTATGCTCATGACAGGTCCCAGGGGATGAAAGGACGTTGCTTCAATTGTGGAGGTCAGAACCATTCGAAGGCTCAATGCACATCGCCGGGGGGAGGGACTTCCGGGAATCCCAACGCTAAAGCGCAGGCTCAACCAGGTCCCAAGGCTGCGGTGCGTAAGGCTGAGGCTGAGTCTGCCAAGGCAGCATCTCCTGCGGCACCTCCGGCTCCAGGTCTTGGTCCTTCAACGGCTCAGGTGTTCCAGGAAGCAGCGGCTTCAATCACGAACTCACTCAGGTCTTTGAAAGCTTGGCGCCGGGCGAGTTTGCAACAGGTTCCGGACAGAGGCTTGGTTGATGGGGGTGCCACAGCTTGTTTGCGTCAAGCCCGTAGCGAGCTTGAGTGGGAAGGCGCTTATCCTGTGCGTATGCCTAGCTGTTGGTGATTCAGATGGTGGACCGGTGGAGCCGAGTGTGGCTCTGTCAAGCTGCAGTATAGGATGTGCTATTTGAGACCAGGGCATATCCAGGTGTGGAAACCTCCGCATGCTCCGTTGCCTTTAGATCAGAGTTCTGGTTCACATCGTATGGCCGCACTAGCTCAACCGATTGCGATGTCGTTTCCTGAAGCTGTCAGCAGTGTTTGGGATAGTGGGGATGATCTTTTACGGTGGTTCTTTGGCAAGGTTGCTAGTGTTCCCGCACGTTTGCTTCCTTACCAGGCGTCCGTGGCCACGGCGGATGCGACGCCGATGGGCTACATCTGAACACGTCCTTGTTCATCTGTTCTCTGGAGCCTCAAAGGGGAAATTCAAGAATGCACCATGCCCGGTGATAGAGGTTGATGTGGAGGAGGATTTGCATAATCCGGAGACTTTCGGGTTCCTTTTGGGTCTTGCCGTTCAAGGGCGTGTCGCTGGTTTGATTGGTGGTCTGCCGTGTAAAACCTACTCAGCTGCTCGGCATCACGAGGCCGCTTCTGGTGGACCTCGTCCACTGCGGGGTACGGGGGAGGCCTTCCAGGGTTGTCTCAGCGCGAGCAGGCCTACGTTGATCAGGACACCGTTTGTACCTTGCTGCGGTTGGTCGTCACGGTCGTTAGCAGTTGGATTTGTCCTGCTGGAGTCCCCGGAGGACCCGATGACCGTCTTTGAATCTCCTGCTGTGGGCAGGGTCGCCTTTATCCATCTTGGTGACGCCTGCTGCCACCACCTGAGCCTTCCAAACGACAAAAGGACTCAGCGGCGGCTCGAGGAGGACGGGGCCTTCTGGGCCCCCACCAAGGCGGCTAGAAGCTTCCAGCGTACGGGCTTGCCAAGGACGCGGCGGGCTTCGATTCGATGACGGTACGGCCACGACGGCTCGGAATCCCGGACTCAGTCGTGCTTTGTCGGGTTCGACGGCATGCCGCTGCCGGCCGTCCCACCTGACAAGTCGGAGTACTCCTCTCCAGACTAGTGATCTCGAGCCTGATGCCAAGTCGTTTGGGTCTGATCCGCTCCTTGTCGTGACGACGGGGGCGTCTCTGCTGATCTTCCTGTTTTTGACGGTTCCAGTCCGGATCCTCATGATCCTCCTGTACCCTTGTCTTCTTCTGAGGCCAAGGCCGTTGATGACAGCACACGCCGTTGGGAGGATTCCTGGCGCGATAGGCCCTACTCTTTGTTCCACTGCCTACCAAGCACGCCGCTGCTGCCACTCAGGGTGTTATGCACGTGGTGAGTTCTTTGCGGCCGCCAGGTTTGCCCGTGGTTCGCTTACATTCTGATCGCGGGGAAGAATTTGTTGATCGTACCTTGCATCTGTTTTGCGATCAACACTGTACCGAGGGAAAAACCACTGCTGGGGACAATGCCTTGGACCTTCGGCAGAACGGTCGTTGTGAATACTTAGTGCGGCGACTTAAACGCCAAGCCCGCACACTGCTCCATGCCCACGGGCCTCTTGACCGCTGGGCCTTTGCTATGCGTCACGCGGCTGCTCGCCTTTGCGCACATGCTCTTTCTGGCATTGGACTTACATCTCCAGCTCTTTTGCCTTGGTACACCTAGGTAGTGATTCGTACGCGGACCTTGCACTGCTTCAGTTGCCACTCCGCCTGCTCCGCGCCAAGGAGGAGTGGGGGAGATGTCATTGCCGGGTTCGGGGGAGGCACAAGGATCGGGGGGGGAGGATGTTGAAATTTCAATCGCTCCTGAGCTGCATCCTCCTGCCTCTTTTGCTGAAGCAGAAGGCTCTCGACCTGTAAGTCGTAGAAGGCGTACTAGCAAAGGCCCTCCGGTTGGGATTCTTCGTTGTTCCGACTTAGGTGCAGTGTCTGTGGAAGCGAAAGATCAGAAACGTGCGAGCTTTGATGTGTCCGGTCCGGGGGAGTCGCGCCTAGGTGCTCAGCAAGTTTGGTCTGTAAATCAAAGCGAGGCGGAGGCAAAACGGCTGTTGAAGCAGGAGGAGGCTCTGACGAGGGATCAAGTCTTGCATCTCCTTGATGCAACAGCTCTGCGCTCATCACAGTCGGTCCGGTCTTCGAAGATGAGTCGTGTTGGCTCAGCAGATGATGCTGGAAGGGACTTGTTCGTTAGTTCTGGGTTGCTATGGTTTTGGAGACATGTGTGGCGTACCATCGACCAGCGCTCACGGAGGTCATGTGTCGTTTCTTGACCAATGCTCAAAGCCGCAGTTCAGCGCCATTGCGTTGTGCCGGAATCGTCATTAGGCGTGCCATAGAGATGTATGTAACTTTCGAGGGTCGTTGAACACCGTTGTCCCTATCACTGCTTTCCGCGGCGGAGGACTGTGGATAGAAGGGCCAGATGATCTGGGAGGAACTTCTGATCGAAGAGTGACAGGTTTACAGGTGCTCAGGTCAGTTGATCCGCGTCGTTATCACGAAGCGCAAGACTTTCAGGGTGATAGGTTGGTCGCCATCGGGTACACACCATTAGGTACATCATTCCTAAGCGACGCCGAGCTTCGTTGGCTGCGTGAACATGGATGTCAGTTGTCGGATGTGACCGAGTCCTCTGTTGATCCCGAGCTGCACAGTCTGAACGGGAACATTCTCTGTTTGGGGTTGAGAGTTTCCTAGGCCTTGCCAGAGGAAGGAGTGCAGAATGAGCTGAGGTCGTGCCACAGGGTCTTGATGCCACGCAAGCCAGTTTGAAATCTTTCACTTGGGAGCAGAGAGGATGTTCTGAATCCTCTTGGTCTGGAGTCGGAACTTGCTCACGCAAGGGCCGCCGCCCCTCTCCGTAGCCATGACCCAGCAGAGGCTTCCTTGAAGGTGCTTGGCCCCATCCGTCAGGCCACTGATGTTACAGAGGAGGGACATGAGGTTGATTGCAGCTTTCAAGGCCAAGAGCAATCGTCATCGGCGTTTGTTCGAGCCGTCGCACCGGAGGCGTCTGGGCCGGAGGCTGAAGCTGGGAGTCCGAGAAGTTGCACTCTGGATACCTTCGTGGCGGGAGGAATACGCTTCCTTAGTTTACGCTCATAAAGCGGTCAGGCCAATAGAACCTAGCACTTTGGATGAGTGGCGTGGCACGGGTCGAAAACTCCAAATCATTCCGTCAAAACTGGTTCACACCATCAAAGCACGCACAGGCCGACGTAAGGCTCGCGCAGTGTGTTGTGGCAACTTTGAGACAGGGATCCATTTTGGAAAAGGGGAGACGTATGCTGGAGGAATCTGTGCAACCTCGTTGCGTGCAGTATTGAGGTGCTGCGTGGCATGGGGCTGGAAGATATCCAGTTTTGATGTGAAGACGGCTTTTTTGCAGTTTGAGCTGATAGATGCACATCTCCAACCCCAAGCTCTCGGTTCGTTTTTCTTGAGCCAAAATTAATCCCGAGGGCAGGGGCAAGTTACGTGTCATCCTTGCGCAGGGGCCTGACCTGCGAGGCTGTTTACATGGAGCTCTTCTCCAGACAGTCCCCAAAAAACCAAAAATACCAAAACTCATAGGCCACGAAATGAGCCTTTTCATCCAGACAGTCCCAAAAAAACCAAACAAACCAAGCATTGGAGCTGTCTCGTGAACTGGCATTTGGAATAGCTCTGAATCTTTGTTTTTTTAGTTTTCTTGGGATTGTCCTCATGCGCTTTGGTATTTGCGGTTTTTTGGGGACTGTCTCGAGAGATATGCTAGTTTTGACATGACGAGACACGTTCGCCGTAAAAATGCACATAAACATAATTGACATTGAATCACATGCACAGTATCCGGCTGTATTTGGGCCATGAAAGGCAAATCTTTAGCTGTACCTAGAAAGACTCGTGACAAACCTTGTAGACACCAGCTCCGTTCATTCTCCAGCGCTCTGCAAATATGCGTGCCCATTCATGTCTCAGCTCCTGTCAGATCAATCTTCATCACGCAATTATGCCGGATATTTATACCCGAATTGTTTAATCGATACGTAGTCTAAGCTTCATATCGTAATCAGAGCCAACTTCGAACCAGATACCTTTTAGTACTACTTCAAAAATATGTGTTAAGCTTCTTCTGTAGAAGTTGTCAATTACTCTTTTGGTGTCGCACAAAGTCTTTGTTCAAGTCTGTAATACTTCAATATAATTATGTCTAACTCCCATTCTCAGCATAAACGTACTCAACATTTCATTACTATAGACGTCAGACCTTCCTCAGAATAAACGATTTTCATGAATTGATTAATTAAGTACTAGGCGTTCGTGAATATGTTCGTTGGATAATGAGTCCATTTAAATGTGAGGCGAACACTATGACATATTCAACACATGCTTTTCCGATATTAACTTCAAAGGAACGAAAAAACGAGCGATAATCACTATTGTTTCAATCTACGTTGGTAAATCATAATTCCAAGCTTCAAACGAGTACTCGATGAGCAATATGTAGGCATTTAAGTTTGAACCCAAATCAGCTGCTTTTTTAATTCTAACAGATGCAGAAACACATGGATCGCAATTATTGTTTGATTATTAATCGCAGGTAGTATACCGGTAACTTTTGCATATGTGCCTTCAATGCCGTCCGGACTTTTTAGAATTTTAGTTCAGGGCTGATGGTTTGGAGCCGCATTATTTCACTATTTGTGCATAACATTAGGTATTTCTGTTTCAATATGTACTCCCATGATAATGCGAACTCGTGATCGTGATCGTGGGCGGGCGTTTGCTGTAGAGAACAAGGCTGGTGGCAAAACTCTTAGGCTTTGTTCTTGTTCCAATGTTGCGAAAGAGCAGGGCAGAAGACAGGACTCCGTGGTCGATGCGTGCTGTCGAGAAGAACACTGGCGGCAATATTTGGAGGCTTTATGTCTGTTCCTGTAATGCACAATAGAAGGACTTGGCTTCCACAAACACTGGATGCCCGGATTCCGGAGGGGGTGGGTGATGCTGCTGCACTACGTCTGGAGTCTCTGGCTTTTGGGTTTTGGGGCTGGGGGTTTGGGTTGGAATAACACATTAATGGTACATAGTTACGTATAAACACTCAACGTGCGGGTTCAGCGGGGGGTAGCATATATACATATATATATATATGTCTAACTTGTAAAAACATAAACATGAGTATACAAGTATGTGTGGATATGTTCCGCACATGCCCGGCAGGAGAAGCGTAACTTCAAGGCGCTGGCCACGGCCACTGCGGCGGCCGCTTCTCTTGCACGCCGCCCTGACACGTTGGGCGTGCCTATGGCTTCGAACGAAGCTTCGGGTAGGCGCTTGAGCCAAGTCCTATCTCCTCCGCCGGAGGCCTAAGAGGCCTTAGAAGAGGCCCCAGAGAAGGTTTGCCTCTGCAGAAAAGAAAGGCTGCCGGTGTTTTGAAGCACATGCAACGGCATGCAGCATGGCGGTACTGAGAGTTGCATTGCACGTGGGTCTGAAAGCCGGATGCGTGGTTTGCAGCCGTTTCCCTGGAGCGAGCACGTGCTGCTGGCAACGTGCATCGCAGACGCCCCTGACTCGTGAAGTCTCGCAAGATATCGCTTTAGCGCTGAAGAGAGCCGACTCCGACGTGCGATGCTACCTTGCGCTGAGGCGTCGCCATGGGCCGGGGCAAAGCCAAAGTCCAGGCAGAACGGGAGCTGCAGAAGGTGAGACGAGAAACGGAGCTGCGCCCTGGAGGTCCCCGACTGCCGTTATGGGGCCGCTTGCACTCGAAGGCGGGGGCGGTAAAGGGGTCAACCCACTGATTTTCTTCTCGCTTTCACGTGTAGCGGCGTGGCGGTCAGCTGTTTGCTTGTCAGGGACTGCGTTTTCAAGCATCCGCCGAAACCAGCAAAGTCTGCCATCGCCTCAGTGCATGTAGGGAGGCGCCTTTCACGCAACGCAGAAGCGTCAGAGGTGCGTCAACAAGCCCCAATGGAGAAGTCGGACAAGGCGCGGGGCCGGGGGTCTCGCCGAGAGCCGCTGAAGGGCCGCGGCATGCTCGCCGTGCTCGCGTTTTGCACGTCCACGCAGAGCGGCAGAGCGTGGAAGCAGTGGAAGTGCTCAGTCGCAAGCGCCTTTTGTCGGCAAGGTCTGCTTTGCCTTCGTGGCGGGGAAGTGCGCCTTCGGACGACAGTGCCACGACAAGCACCCGGATGAGGCGCGGAGACGCTGCAAAACCATCCTTTCATTCTCCTGGCACCAAAGGGGCGTCTTCACTGTGTGTTTCGGTACCGAAACCATTCTGAAAGCAACGGCCTCTGGCCTTCATCGAGTTTTTCTGGCAGCAATGCCATGGTGAGAACAACGCTTTGCCTTCGCGGCGGCAGCAAAAACCATGGTGAAGGACGGCCGCTTGCCTTCACCATGTGCTGTTGGCAGCAAAGCCACGGTGAAAGCAACGGCTGTGTCACTTCACCAAGTGTAGAGGCACCAAACTCATAAGAAGGCAACGGCCGATTGCCTTCACCGTGCTAGTTTGGCACCAAAGCCATGGTGATCGTCGTCCGTCGCGGTCGCGTTGCTGGCCTGTTGTTGTTTTATTGCTCGTGTATGTGTCTCGCCGTTGTCGTGCTTGTCATCGTCCTCACTTGAGTTGCTGTCTTCGTCTTCGTGGCTGTTGATACTCAAAGGTCCCTCTCAACTACCGACCCTGGAATCTGCGCAGCGGCCGGTTGGCTGGTTGAAGATCAAAAAGTCGTGGCAGAGAAGTGGCTCAAGGCATCGTTGAAGGAAGGAATCACGAGAAGGGAGCATCCGCTACAGCTGCCGGATCGCGCCGGTCCGCGGAGCAGGGTGATACTGCATGTCGCACATCACAGCGAGACGCTTCACTCTCTCTTTTGCTTCCGGAAGATACTTGAACACAACTCTGGCAGGCTTCCTGCCAGAGCATCAAAGAGCGCTATGGCAAGATCGACTGCCAGTGGGGCCGCGGTTGCCGAACCGACGGGCCGGGGGCCGCTCTAGAGCGGGAGAGAGCGGGAGGGCAAAAGACTCTGCGCCCTCTCTGTGCCTCTCCCTAAACCCGCTCCTGCCTCTGCCTGGCCTGAGGTGCTTGTACCGGCATCCGAGCGACGAGCCCGTCGGCCCGGCCTTGCGCCTCGAGATGAAGCCGCAGCCAGCTGCCAGGGGCCCAACGGAAGCCTAGCTAGGCCTAGTCTCAAGTCAGGAAGGAGGCACTGTCATTATACTGTTATCCTTTCCACATGTAGATTGCATCAGGTTTGGGATTGTGCAGAGTCTTCTCCTTTTGTAACCTCGTATCGCACCTGTGTCAGTCCCCTTCTTCGATGGGGTTGTTAGACGCCTCTGCCGCTTGCGCGCTTGGACCAAGGTGTATGCGCCAGGTTATGCAAAAGTCCCCCCTTTCAAGGCGCTCCTGGACTCCTCCGATCAGCTTCTGCCGATGCCATGCGCACTTTTCTGCCGCCATGCAGGTGACCTCGGTGACCCCTGAGCTCGTCTGGGTTCTCGGCACCTGCAGAGGTCGAAGTGCCACTCTGTGCCATTACAAGCTGGCCGCTGAAGGCCAACGACAACGACCGCAACGGCCGCGACGACCTACCGGTCTTCCGACACCTGGACGACCGGGACGAGAACTCACGAGATCGCCCGCAGCGAGACCGTCTACAAGAATGGCTCGAGGAGCAAGACGCCCCTCGCCCAGAAGCATTCCTTGGAGCGAAGCCCGTCAAAGCCAAAGAGCCCTCACAGCCGTTGCTTTAGTGCTTAAAGGGCCTTTGCTTAAGCGGAGGCGCAAGAGCTTGAAGAGCTGAGAGCGTCCAGCTCAATCGCTCGACCCCAAGGGTGCAAGTCTGCATCGCACCGTTCATGCCATGCCGCCATGCCTCGCACTGAGAGCCGCACTCTGAGGCTCCAGCATCTCCAGTCGGGGCCCTTGTTAAACAACGACTGTTTCGGCGACGAAAAAAGACAATCGCTGGCGCCGGGCCCGGCCGGAGTGACCTTGAGGTGCCTTTGCGTGCGCCCTTAGTCCTGCCGTCTTGTTTGTTTTGTTGGAGTTTCTCCACTCTCTCGGCTTTTTCAACTTCACCTCTGCCAGGACGAGGAAGAAGAGGAGGGGCGACCTTAGAGGGTGTTTTCAGGCCGTTTTTTGGTGCAGCTGCAATGCCACCCAGGCTGCGTTCAGACACACCAAGGGCCATCACGGTCAGTGTCAGGAGCAGGAACGCCAGGAGCAGCTCGCTGCCACTCTGCGCTTCATGGGCTTTGTGGAGGCCCAAAGAAGCAAGCAAGAGAGAGAGAGAGGGAGCGTGCACGTGTGCATGTGCACGTCGCCGTCACACCAGGAGCCGAGTCTCGGACCGGCGGTCGGGCCGGCGCCCGGGCCTGCGCCTGCGCCCGCCAACCTCCTGGACCTGGACCGGCCTGAAGGCCGGGAATTCCCGCGCCGCAACCCGGCCGCTCCGGGGCCCAACCCGGTCGGGCCGGTCCCCAAACCCTGGCGCCCCGAGCCACCCTCGCTGGCGCCGCCCGGGCCGCCCGAGCATCTCAACCAGCTTAACGAGCTCAACGATCTGAACATGAGAGCCGTGCCTTGGAACAACCAGTCCCAGTTTCTTCGGAACCGGTTTCTCAGCGTCCGAGCTCTCGTCCTCACAATCGCAGCTTTCGCACGTTTGCGGGGGGGGGGGGGGCGTTTGCAGTTGCTTTATGATGAACTTCTTGTGACAGTCTCAGTTCTTTGAAATCTTAAACTGAGGTCGAAGACCTGCTGCGTGACCAAATCGACTGAGAAAAAAGAGTGCGGCTGCTGTCGCGAATTGCTTTCTTAAGTATTGCTCTGTTCGGCGCTCGGCTGGTCACTCGTTCAGAATCTGGGCGCAGCAACGCTAAAACCAGGAAAGAAACTGCATCAATGAAGGCCATCTCCTCGTGAAAGCAGTATGGAGCTCTGGGGATTGAATCTTTAGTTTGGACTTTCGTTGTTTAACTTCCGGCTTCACCATTTGTCTGTGGGTTCCTTGCAGGTTTAATTTCTGTCATGGATTGATTACCCAACCCGCCTTGCACTCGCTTGCGCCCCGAAGTAGCGAGATTTGCTGAGGAAAAAGAACGGAGCTGAAGCGATTCATAGGATCTTCAGCATGGTTCCACTGCAGCCTTTCATCTTAAGCTGTCAGAGCGCAACATCAACACATCAGACCGACATCTCGGAAGCTTCAAGAACACCAGAGTTAAACAATCGCCCGCTCTGAATGCAATGCCGAATGCAATGCTACCGATGAGACGGTGCACTTCATGCCACAGACTTAGCCAGCATATCTTGTTTCGCAGGTGCAGAGTCTACAGCACTTCTCGAACTGTTCTGCTCCATTCCGGCAAAGTCCGTTTCAGAACTCATGCTGTTCGAAGGTTGAAGATGCCACTGGAAGACCTGGGGAGGAGTGCAGGCCACGTCGAGTAGGGAAGGGGCAAGGGCGGCAAGGGCATCAAGGGGCTTCCATGTCAGCTGCAGGTGCCCTCCTCCTGGCGTTCATTTTGACCCATCACCTGGGGATAGAGGTGGCCAGACATCCTGGTACCAAAGCTCCTCTGGTTTAGCCAGCTCGCTCAGCTCGCTCAGCTTGCCAGTCTTACCCCACGTCTCTGAGAGCCTGGCCAGCCTGTGCCGGCAGCCGACTGCTTTTTTAGCACGGGTTAACCCCTTACCGCCCTTCCAGGTCCTGCGCCAGTGCAGCTAAGCATAAAAACGTTTCTGACGAAGTCTCTGGCACATGGCAGGGCAGTGAGGGCGGTGAGGGCAGCTGGCTGTCCTGATGATGTTGACGTTGTTCTGCTTCGGTTTCGGTGCTTCACCGGCTCAGGCTAGCACCACTGCACCCTGCAGCCGCGGGGCCCTCTTCGCAGTCTCAGGCTTAGCCTAGGCCTAGGCCTAGGCCCTAGTCCTAGTCGCCGATGCCTCCCCGGAACTTCTACAACGAAAGACCGGCCAAGAGTGAACCTGGCCTCGGCGCACTTCGCAAAGCCTTGCCGCATGCTGGAGTCCATCTCTGGAATCTAGGTATATCGCAAGGTAGACCCTGACCCCTCCTGCCTACCCCTCTTGGGTTTAAGAGGAGCATTTTGTTTTCGATCTTTTTCCGAGTGCTTTTAAGCACAGACCCACCTAGATAAGCAATAAATGGTGAACCGCCGATGCTCACGTGAGTGACTTGAATGCCTTGAGTGCCTTGCGGCGCTTTCGGGTTTCTCGTGCCACCGTCTCAGCCCGGACTGCCCGATTTTGCCTGTTGAACTGCACGCTGCTACAGCTGTCACAGCTGATTTGCTCCCTACCACTTCGACAGCGAGCAGTGCAGCGATGTCGCGCAAAGAGATTCTCAACTGAGTGTAGGCAATGCCGAACAGCTTCAACATTTCAGACTTGTAGGCCCGAAGAAAGCCCATTGCGGTTGCCGCAGGCATGTACAGTGGATAGGAGCCGAGTGCCGCATATAGGAAGACCCGTTCTCTCTTGCCTTTTACATGCTCGATACATGCCTGCGACATGTACCTCCCATGGTTTGCTCCCGTCCGTGCAGGCTGTTGGCAGCTGTTGGCATGCTAAGCGGCCAGCAGGGCCAGCAGGGCCAGCAGAGTCTCAGTGTCAGGCAAAGTGCATGCACTGTTTTAACCGTACTGCCAGGCTACAATGAGGCTCGGGCCAGCACTCCTTGCATAGCCGACACCGATGCGGCTAGAAGACATTTGGGAGCTTTCAAAACAGAGTAGTTCAGAAAATGCTGAGCTGTGCAGCGCATGCGCTGCAGCCACAACCCAGCTCCTTAATCTGATCTGACCATCTCGGGGCTCCCCATCTCAGCCACTTGTTTCGCCAGAGCTGGAGCCAAGAAGAGATTTTCGTCACCTACGACAGAGCCTAGCCCCAGATACGCTGTGAGATGTGTTGGAACGGACATTCCCTTTTGCATTCGAGGGCCATTGCATGCAACTCACGGATCCCCAGGTGTCCTGAGATCAGCGAGGGCAACACGCCACAGCCGGCATCCCCTTTTCGTGTCAAGAGCCGCCACCCGAACATGCTTCAATTTCGCACTCGGGCAAGATATGTTTGAGAACTCTGGATTTCTTGCGACTCCGCCTAGCCATGTTTTTCTAATCGCCACTTCGATCCAGCTGCAAATGAGATCTTTTGCGCCCGGTTGGGGTTACGTGGCCACATAGTTTCTGCCATCCCAGGCAACCTAGCTTTTACTAACACTTCTTGATACTCCGTATGACCCCCCTGACACCGCTGTAGCCTATTAGCCGATTGGAGCATCACGTGGTTTCACTCAGCATGCGTGTTCGCGAATCGCCTGCGAGCAAGATCCGCGTGACTTTGCGCTTAGAACTCCAGTGAGATGCTCACACTCACAGCCTCTCGGAAGCGCACGCTGAGAATGTGAGAAGCTCTTTGGGAAGCCTTGAGTTCCCGGAGGCACTCACTCGAAGCCTCCCTTCTGCCGCTCTCGCTTATTGAGGCTCCTGTAAAGTGTTGAGAGTTTGAGCTCGCCAGCCTTGTTACACTTAAGTGCTACTCGTACGCAGTCTCAGTACCCCACGCCACCGCTGGGAGTTTCACGCAGTGGCCCCTCGTCAGGTCTCTCCCCCATAAAGGAGGTGCTTGCAGTGCTGTGCCCAGCGCGCCGCAGCAGTGGCCCAGCGTAGGGAATAGCTTTGTCACGAGTCACTGAGTCTGAGAGCAGACCAGCCTTAGTCGGTTACCATCCCAGGGCCTGGGGTCCAGGCTGCCTACAGCAACAGAGTCTGGCTCTGAAGGCCTCACAGCCGGCCTCCAATAGCTGGCCGTCCCGTCTTTGACCCTAGAGCTCGCGCCGTGCCGAGGCTTCGCCCTTTCGTGCCCGCAAGCCCCGCAAGCCCCGCAAGCCTAAGTTAAGGGCCTGAGACGTTTCAAGAGGCCTCTGCCCGTGCCCGGCCTCGCGGCTGCCGATTCTTCGCTGAGCTCCGCGGCGGGTCCCCGTGCCGCCGCCGCCACCACCCGCCTCCCGCCTCTCGCCTCGTCACAACACCTGTCTGGCTTGCTGGCTTGAGGTGCGCAGCCAGCAACACCCCTTCCCTGCCACAAGCTCGAGCATCGGTCCTCCAGTCCCAGCCGCGGACGGAAAAGCCCGGCCCCAGCAGTTTATGGCAGAAAAGCCCGGCCCGGCCCACGGTCGTGGACTCTTTGGCCTAACGGAGACCCTATGACTGGGCCGGAGCCGCAGTCGGATCAAGCAATGACAGAGCGCACAGGGAGCGCGCACACAGCATGCATCAGCATCTGGGGGCGGCTTCAGCTGCGAGTGTTGCCCGTCGCATAACCACGGGACGATCTAGTTCCGCATTTGTGGCAAGAGCTCACGACACTCTGACGTTAAGTCGCCAGCAAGGCATTCCGTCCGTCTGTCTCTTTGTATTTGGAACTATGCTTGTGGGCCGAATCTGTCCCTTATGTCCGTGGCATTGCAGCACGCGACTTCGTGCCCCTCAGCCTGTGCTGCGACGCAGCCGCCTAGTCTCTGCCTTTTGGAGGAGCACCAGGGCTCGGGACGCCGACCAGGTCATGTCGGTGCTGTCCATTTATGTGGATGGCAGCTTGCTGCAGCACAGCCAGGCGGCGCCGGCTCCATACAACTCAGGGTCCCGGAGCTGAAGTCGAGCACATGTTGCAGTCTGCATCCATCTGGGAAGTTCTGAAGGTCTAGGCCTCTAGGCCTAGGGCCGCTCTTGGCATCGCCGCATGGCCATGAGAGGCGCTTAGCCGAGGGCCCTAGAGCACGGCCCTGGCACGGTCCCACGCGCCTCCCGCACGGGGGTTTCTGAAAGGATTCCAGCAAAGAGGCTCCCTTCGTTGCAGGCTGCAGCTTGGATTGCCGAAGACTCCGAGAGCTGGGCAGCTCCTGAAAAAGGCGCGCTGCGCTGCTGCTGCTGCGGGCACTGCGGGCCGGGGGGGACGGCGAGGGAGTCTCTTCCTCTGCGGTCGTAGCTGAGTGCTCCTTCGCTCTTTTCTCGGGGAGAGAGCCGTGAGCCGTGCCTCGAGAGGCGTAATTTTTTTGTTTTAGGCGTTCTCGTTGTTGTCGCCTTAATGTTGTTGTTTTGTGACGCTTTGAAAGGTCCGAGAGTTTGAGAGCGGGGTTCGGGTCGGGGGCCTTCTGGCCTTACTTACGGGGTTCCGCGCATGTGCAAGTGTTGTGAGGATGCATCACTCTAGCACTCTAGGCCTTTGCTTTACATAGACTTCTTTGTTCTGCACGATGGCGGAGGGAGCTGATGATTGAGCCCTTGTCCGTGCTGTGGCCTGAACCTGAAGCCTCCTGAGAATCCCCCGCCCCCCCCTTTTGTATGGATTCCTGAAATGCTTGGGGTGCTTTCGATCCCAGTCCAACCAGTCCAACCAAAATGTTAAACATGCGTGCGGTTGGCTCCAAGCTTGGATGAAAGTTGACTTGAAGCCCGGCCGCTCAGCCATGGGGGAGGGAATGAAGGCATGCCAGTTTGGGTGATGAGCGATAGCTTATTCGGCACCACACCGTGGCCGGTTGCAGTTACACGTGTTTTCCTGTGCTGCCATGTGTAAGGCCATGGGTCACGTCGAATCCGTCAAGTGCGGATGAAGGATTGTCGCATAGGCAAGACTTCTGATGGGTGTAGGGATTTTGGGCCTACGGATTTCGAGGTCTAGTTGTCGAGGAGTTTAGGGAAGGGGATTTAGTTGTGTAGGGGTTGTGGATTTGGGATTTACGGGTTTGGGCGTAGGAGTTCAGTGGTTTATGCAAACCGTCAGCAGACAATCCGAGCGAGAGCGACGCCGGATCCTTTGCCAGAAAGACTTAGATGTAAAAATTACGAGTTTGTCTGCGCGTTAGCACGGCGACGAGACCGACCACCTTTACCATAATTGTCCACACCTCTTGTGGGGACATGTAAGCTAGTGGACGCTGCATAGGTCCCGTATCTAGGAAAAAACGGTTCTCATGGCACGTGAGTATTTCCCAGCACCTAACAACGAATGGGCCGGTGACTGCCCCGCCGGTCTGAGAAAGCGTGGCACCAAAGACAGACTAGGAAACATCTCGTGGTAACCGTAAACCGCCAAAGACTTAGGCCTGCTAAATTGAAATTCAATGTCGTGCCGTTTCGATAGCATGATAGAAATTGGCCGCTTGTTTGCCAAGCGGCTGCCTGCAAACACTGAGTGATGGATAGTCCACTTCCTTCAAGAAAGAGATGCGCATTTACACTTGGTTAAACTAGGTGGGCGAACTCCAGGAGGCAGGAGAGCCGCCAAATTTTGTGGTGATAACCAACCTGTCTGCTTTACGAAGAGAACACACACCTCCAACGCAGACATCGCCTCACTGGACCCAAACCTGATCCTTTAAAAAAGCTTGCAGCACCCACAAAAACCGTGGACCTTGGAGGCTGTCTTGAAATTCGACAGCTGATGGCATGCTTTGCCCCTGCATGATTGTGAGTATACGCGGACTCCACTTCAGACCTTTGTGCATTCGCATTATTTCCCGAAACCGTCTGCGTAGTCGTAACGACATCTTCCTGGACTTTAAAAACGGGGTGGGCTTTCAGAAGCTGTGTATTTGCTGCGGACACAGTTGCCCGGAAAATGGTTTCCTGCTCATTTGTCTATTTCTGCTGGGCGGACTTGGCTGCATGATCTGCTTTGTCATTATGAAAGGCACACCACTGCAAGAAAGCAGTGGTCTGCCGTGGGAATGCACGTCAGTGACCGTCCATCCCGCACGATTCTGGCGAATTATGGACCGGATCGCCCGCCACAGCTTTGTTTCTGCAAGTTGAAGGAAGCGATCCGCTATCCAACGAGTCTAAGCCACAAACTGAATCCCTGGACAACCCGGACAACCCCAGGATTATCGTGAAACACGTCAGCAGTTGCAGCACATTGCACGCACCACTTCGAAAAAGGCAAAATTCTCAGCTCTGTAGTTACACAGCTTGCAGAACATCTGCCAAAAAGACTTTCAAAATCATGCCATCGAGGAAGATCAAAACCACAGACCGTGAGCTTCTGAGTGAGGCATGGTGCTGCCATCGGTAAACAGCACCGCAGGTTCGTGAAGACATTTTTGATATTAGGCCAAGGATGTGATTCACAAACATGAAACCATGTCGCTACCTCAGGGGGAATGTCAATCAAAGCTCTTAACATTTGTGTGTCGGAAAAAACCACTTTGGGGATCCATGAAAGAGGCTGATCGAAGACTCTCAGAGCGCGGGCCGTCCCTCAACCTGTGAGTGTAGTTATCTTTAACTCCACAGTAGCAACATTTCGCGGCATCTTCATCCCAAACATGGGATCATACTGCACCCCTAAACCCAGCAGTGGACACAAAAATGATTTCGCGTGCTCAAATTGCACACGGTGCACCCCGCCCCGGCCCCACCCCAAACCACTGCCGGAGGGGGCCCGCGCTTCCAAAAGCGCAAAATCTTGGAAAGTATTCGAAGCCTTGAGCGCCACCACATCCCCCCACGGACACCCCAGCTGATGCGCATGATGCGCGCCCGCGGGGGGCCCACGTCAACACCCAAAGCTTTTCAAGCACACCAACGCTCCCAGAAAAGGCTTTAGCAATTATCACTTTCCGCGCCTTGAGAGCCACCGCCCACCACAGACCCTCAGGAGCCCACACACCCAGCTGATGCGCATGACGTGCGCCCGCAGAGCGCCTAAGTCCACACAACAAGGCTTTACAAGCAGCGCTTTGCACGACAAAACCGTCGAAACGAGGCCTGCTAGGAACACACGAAGTTCTCGGTATTTACAGTTTTTTCACTTCTTGGCAAAAGGCAACAAAATTGCTGAGGGGGCGTGTAGAAACATGTGATGAATCGTTATCGCCAAATCAGGGCCATGTTCAATATATGGGATAAGCCGGAATCGCCAAAAAATTGTAGGGTGTGTAAAACATATGGTGAACCGGAATCGCCAGAGGGCGCCAAAAGAGGGGAGCGTGTTTAAAATATTTGGTGAACCGGAATCGTCAAGTGAGGGGGCGCGTCTAAGATGTATGATGAATCGGTGTCGTCAAATCAGGGGGCGTGTTTAAGATTTGTGATGTACCGGAGTCACCAAATAAGCGGCGGCGTGATTGACTGTTGTCGCCTAATGTCGCAGTTTACATATAGGATGAACCAAAATCGCCAAAATGAGGGAGCGTGTTTGACATAATTATGTCATGAACCGTAAAAATAAGGGGGCGTGTTTGAAGTTTGTGAACCGTTATCGTCAAATGACAGGACTGTTCAAGACATATAATGAACCAGAATCACCAAATAAAGGCGCGGCGTGTGTAAGATATGTGGTGAACCAGACCCGCCACATGAGGGCGTGGGTCCAAGATATAATTATTGTGAGCCGGATTCGCCAAAAGAGGGAGGCATGTTTAACAAAAATGGTGAACCGGAATCGCCAAAACAGGTTGCGTGTTTCAGATGTATGACGAACCGGTGCAGCCGATATCGCCAAATGAGTGGGTGTGTTTGAAAATAAGGATGGAGCGTTGTCGCCAAATGTGGGGGCATGTTTAAATTTTATGATGAAACGTTATCGCCAAACCAAGGCCATGTTCAACATATAGGATAAGCCGGAACCGCCAAATGAGTAGGGCATGTTTAAGATTTATGATGTACCGGAGTCACCAAAGAGGGGGGCGGCGTGTTGAAGGTTTGTGGTGAACCGGACGACACATGAGGGCGCGTGTCTAAGTTATACTTCTTGTGAGGCGGATTCGCCAAAAGAGGGGGTGTGTTTAACATACATGGTGAACCGGAATCGCCAAAAGAGGTTGCACGTTTAAGATATAAGATGAACCGGTGCAGCCGATATCGCCAAATCAGTGGGCGTATTTAAGATATTGGATGATCCGTTGTCGCCAAATGTGGGGGCATGTTTAAGATTTTTGATGAAACGTTATCGCCAAAAGACGGGGCATGGTACACCGTTATCGCCAAATGAGGGGGCATGTTAAACATGCATGAGGAGCCGGAATCGCCAAAAGAGGGTCGTGTCTGTAAAGTATATTGTGAACCGGAATCGCTAAATGCGGGGGGCGTGTTTGAGATATTCGATGAACCGTTATCGCCAAATGAGGGGGCGTGTTTAAGATATGTGATGAATCGGTATCGCCAAATCAGGGCCATGTTCAATATATGGGACATTAAACACGTATGAGGAGACGGAATCGCCAAAAGAGGGGAGCGTGTTTAAAATGTTTAGTGAACCGGAATCGTTAAGTGAGGGGGCGCGTCTAAGATGTATGATGAACCGGTGTCGTCAAATCAGGGGGCATGTTTAGGATTTGTGATGTACCGGAGTCACCAAATAAGGGGGCGGCGTGATTAAGATATACGATGGACTGTTGTCGCCGAATGTGGCAGTTTAAATTGTAGGATGAGCCAGAATCGCCAAAATGAGGGAGCGTGTTTGACATATATTATGTCATGAACCGTAAAAATGAGGGGGCGTGTTTAAAGTTTGTGATGAACCGTTACCGTCAAATGACAGGACTGTTCAAGATATATAATGAACCGGAATCACTAAGTAAAGGCGCGGCGTGTTTAAGATATGTGGTGAACCAGACTCGCCACATGAGGGCGCGTGTCTAAGATATACTTATTGTGAGCCGGATTCGGCAAAAGAGGGAGGCGTGTTTAACATATATGGTGAACCGGAGCCGGCAAAAGAGGGGTGCGTGTTTTAAAATATATGATGAACCAACCGTTATCGGCACATGAAAGGGCGTGTTCAAGCTTGGTGATGAACCGTTATCGCCAAATCATGGGCATTGTTCAATGTATAGGATAAGCCAGAATCGCCAAATGAGGGGGGCATGTCAAGCATATATGAGGAGCAGGAATCGCCAAGAGGGGGTAGCGTGTGTAACATATATGGTGAACCGGAATCGACAAATGAGGGGGCGTGTTTAAGATATATGATGAACCGTTGTCGCCAAATGAGGGGGCGTGTTCAAGATATGTGATGAACAGGACTCACCAATAAGTGCGTGGCCTGTTTAACATATATAGTGAACCGGACTCGCCACATGAGGGCGCGTGTCTAAGATATAACTATGGTGAGCCAGAACCGCCAAACGAGGAGGAATGTTAAAGATACAGTCATAAACTGGAAACGCCAAACGAGGGGGCGTGTTTGACATGTAAGAGAAGCCGGAATCGCCAAAAGAGGGGTGGCGTGTTTGACATATATGGTGAACCGGAATCGTTATGGGAGGGGGCGCGTCTAAGATGTATGATGAACCGGTGTCGTCAAATCAGGGGGCATGTTTAGGATTTGTGATGTACCGGAGTCACCAAATAAGGGGGCGGCGTGATTAAGATATACGATGGACTGTTGTCGCCGAATGTGGCAGTTTAAATTGTAGGATGAGCCAGAATCGCCAAAATGAGGGAGCGTGTTTGACATATATTATGCGATGAACCGTAGTCGCTAAATGAAGGGGCGTCTTTAAGATATGTGGTGAACCGTTATCTTCAGTCAAATGAGAGCGCGTGGTCAAGATATATGATGAACCGGAATCACCAAAGATAAAGGGGCGGCATATTGAAGATATGGGATGAACCAGACTCGCCACATGAGGGCATAGGTCAAAGATATAATTATTGTGAAGTGGATTCGCCAAAAGAGGGAGTATGTTGAATATTCATGGTGAACCGGAATTATTAAAAGGGGTTGTCCATTTAAGATATAAGATGATTCGTTGTCGCTAACTAAGGGGCATATTTAAAATATATAATGAAATGTTATTGCTAAAAGACGAGGCATGATATACCGTTATCGCTAAATGAGAGGCTATGTTAAACATGCATGAGGAGCCGGAATCGCTAAAAGAGGATCGTGTCTGTATAGTATATTGAGAGTCGGACTCACTAAATGCGGGGGCGTTTTTGAGATATTCGATAAATCGTTATCGCCAAATGAGGGGGCATGTTTACGATTTATGATGTACCGGAGTCACTTAATAAGGGGGTGGCATGATGAAGAGATATGATGAATCGGAATGGTTAGTTGAGGGTGCTGGTGATGAACCGAAATTATTAAATGAGGGCATGTAATTAAGCTATGATCAACCGCTAGTCCCCTTCGGTGTTGTGTTAGCAAAGTGGAGGGGCCCCGCTTTTTTAAGCCTTGTGGATGTGCTTAGTGAATGCCGTATGGTCAATTCAAGCACATTATTGCGCCATTTGCGATTTCAAATCCTTGCAAAGGCCGTCTTGCAAGCCCAACTCCGCCTTCTCTTTGGACGGCACAAAGCTTGTTTTAAACGCTCTCGTGCCATGAAGAACATAGAATCATAAAATCGAGACGCTTAGTGGGCCCGTCCGAACGAGCGATAGCCGAAGATAAGTAGGTCGAAAACCAAAAACAAATCACTACAAAAGACCTCGAATCCACCATCAGTTGTCGCCCCCCCTGTGACTTTTGCAATTTTTTGCATCGAACCGAAAACAAAAAAATATCCAGAAAGACCCAAAAACAATATTAAAAAAACTTGGACCCTTTGAAGGCAACAGCTTCTTAGCTTTAGCATGTGTTTCTTTTTACCAAGCCATGGAGGAGGCAACAGCTTTTTGCTTCGGAAACCATGAAAAAATCACCTCTTGCCTTCACCGTGTGTTTTGGGCAATAAAGTCATGAAGCTAGCAACCACAAAACTTTTTTGGGTTTCAATTCGTTTTTTCGCAGCCCGGAATCGACAAATGAGGGGGTGTGTTTAAGATATATGATGAACCGTTGTCGCCAAATGAGGGGGCGTGTTCAGGATATGTGATGAACAGGACTCACCAATAAGTGCGTGGCCTGTTTAACATATATAGTGAACCGGACTCGCCCTATGAGGGCGCGTGTCTAAGATATAACTATGGTGAGCCAGAACCGCCAAACGAGGAGGAATGTTAAAGATACAGTCATAAACTGGAAACGCCAAACGAGGGGGCGTGTTTGACATGTAAGAGAAGCCGGAATCGCCAAAAGAGGGGTGGCGTGTTTGACATATATGGTGAACCGGAATCGTTATGGGAGGTGGCGCGTCTAAGATGATGAACCGGTGTCGTCAAATCAGGGCGCATGTTTAGGATTTGTGATGTACCGGAGTCACCAAATAAGGGGGCAGCGTGATTAAGATATACGATGGACTGTTGTCGCCTAGTGCGGCAGTTTAAATTATAGGATGAACCGAATCGCCAAAATGAGGGAGCGTATTTGACATATATTATGTGATGAACCGTAACCGCTAAATGAAGGAGCGTCTTTAAGATATGTCGTGAATCGTTATCCTCAGTCAAATGAGAGCGCGTGGTCAAGATATATGATGAACCGGAATCACCAAAAAAAAAGAGGCGATATATTGAAGATATGGGATGAACTAGACTCGTTACATGAAGGGCGTAGGTCAAAGATATAATTATTGTGAAGTGGATTCGCTAAAAAGGGGAGTATATTGAATATTTATGGTGAACCGGAATTATTAAAAGGAGTTGTCCATTTAAGATATAAGATGATTCGTTGTCGCTAAATAAGGGGCATATTTAAAATATATAATGAAATGTTATTGTTAAAAGACGAGGCATGATATACCGTTATCGCTAAATGAGAGGCTATGTTAAACATGTATGAGGAATCGGAATCGCTAAAAGAGGATCGTGTCTGTATAG
This sequence comes from Symbiodinium sp. CCMP2456, assembly GCA_905221635.1. Taxonomy (NCBI): domain Eukaryota; class Dinophyceae; order Suessiales; family Symbiodiniaceae; genus Symbiodinium; species Symbiodinium sp. CCMP2456. Next base: position 106,802 of record CAJNDV010033841.1, read on the forward strand.
TATATTGAAATCGGAATCACTAAATGCGGGGGCGTTTTTAAGATATTCGATAAATTGTTATCGCTAAATGAGGGGGCATGTTTACGATTTATGATATTTCGGAGTCATTTAATAAGGGGGTGGCATGATGAAGAGATATAATGAATCGGAATGGTTAGTTGAGGGTGCTGGTGATGAACCGAAATTATTAAATGAGGGCATGAAATTAAGCTATGATCAACCGTTAGTCCCCTTCGGTAGTGTGTTAGCAAAGTGGAGGGGCCCCGCTTTTTTAAGCCTTGTGGATGTGCTTAGTGAATGTCGTATGGTTAATTCAAGCACACTATTGCGCTATTTGCGATTTCAAATCCTTGCAAAGGCCGTCTTGCAAGCCCATCACCGCCTTCTCTTTGCACGGCACAAAGCTTGCTTTAAATGCTCTCGTGCCATGAAGAACATAGAATCATAAAATCGAGACGCTTAGTGGGCCCGTCCGAACGAGCGATAGCCGAAGATAAGTAGGTCGAAAACCAAAAACAACTCACTACAAAAGATTTCGAATCCGCCATCAGTTGTCGCGCCTCCCCTGTGACTTTTGCAATTTTTTGCTTCGAACCGAAAACAAAAAAAGTTTCCAGAAAAACCCAAAATCAATATTAAAAAAAATCTTTTGAAGGCAACAGCTTCTTAGCTTTAGCATGTGTTTCTTTCTACTAAGCCATGGAGGAGGCAACAGCTTTTTGCTTCGGAAACCATGAAAAAATCACCTCTTGCCTTCACCGTGTGTTTTGGGCAATAAAGTCATGAAGCTAGCAACCACAAAACTTTTTTGGGTTTCAATTCGTTTTTTCGCAGCAAAAATTCTAGCAAAGGCAACGGCTTTCCACCGTTAGTTTTGGGTACCGAAGCCATGGTGAAGGCACTAAATCGTTGCTTTGGTAGTATACTTATTTAAAAATTAGAGCAAACGAACCAATATGGATGCAAAGGTTTCTGGCTAATATTACTAAAAATAACAATATGAAAGTTTATGTCTGTCGTCGTTGATTTCTTAGGCACTGGTATCGTGGAAAATGAGCTTCTTATTACTTCAAAGAATCCTTCTTCATATGTAGTTCAAATATAGCTCATACGGTACAAACACAAACAATGTAGACTGTTGGTGCGATTTGATACGGTCAAGCGTTGACAAGAAAAAGCTACACCCGGCAATGTGGTTAAGATACGCGAAACGACTCCGCAGTACGATGTCTTTTAGCTAAGAATGGGATACAAAAAGCTAGTAAGACTCGGGGCTATAATAATTGACATTCCCACAATCGAATATGTTGGTCAAAATCACTAATATGCGGTCATACGATTTATTAAGAAAAGTCAAGATAATAAACTTATTATGGTTATGAGCCGTAATCAAGCGTACTTCTGGATCTTGATGTTCTTTCTGGCCCACTCTGGGCCGCATTAATAAATTATATTATTGACTTTTTCCGGCTTTTTGGCATGACAAGTCGTGCTGTCGTGCACTTGTTTTTTCTGGCCCACTATTGGCCAAAAAATTCGTACTTCCGGGTTTTGTGTTTTGATACCTTTTTCTGGCCCATTCTTGCCCGTAACAAATGCCAAAATCTTGGCCATTTCTTGCGAATTTGACGAAAAAAAACGTGTCTCATGGCTTTATCACGGTCCAAACTGGTAGAATTCTTTGGTTGCTAACTTCTCTTCGGCACTGCTAAGGACAAACATTGAGCACACGTCTAAAACCAATGAAACCACAAAAACCAAACCAAACTTTCAAAGCTTTGAAACCTTGTTTACGCAGGCAAAATGATTGCAACTGTATGTCCAGAAGGGTAGTTCAGCATAATTGAGTTGTTTTGTCAAAAGAAACGTGTCCAGCCTCCAGCAGGATTGATTACAGCGTTAAGGGGCCAGCAAAAGCCACCAACATCCGGCAATACGACTAGTTATTGAAAAGCGGTGTAAGAAAAGCCTCCAAGACTCGGAAGTACGATTTGTTCCGGTCAACAACGAATTTATGTTCTTTTCTATGCAAATAAGATTCAAAAAATAAAATTACAGGAATAAATTTTATTTACCAAGCCTTTTTCACTAACCAAAGCAGGAGAACATGTATACCCCGGTTCCTCGCTAAATCGGCACCCACCCTGCCACCTGGCAGCATGTGTTGGAAAAGTATTTCTGGCCAGGTATCTTTGATAGGACTCTTTTGCGAGTGCCTGCGCGGCCATGCCAGGCTTCATTTTCCGAATTGAGCCTGTTGTGAGCGACGTTTGCAAAGCAGCGCCACTACACCAATATTAACGATGTTTTTTCTGAGTAATTATGAATTGACCGTAGGAAATCGTATTGTCAATTCAATTATTTTTCTGGCCCACTGTTGCCCCTAGCAAAAAGCTGCCGGGTCTTGGTGGCAGCAAATTGTGCTGCCGTGTCTTCGGGTTTTTTTTTCAGCCTTTTCCCTGTAATCATGCAGAACGGATCTCGGTGATTTTTCTGGCTATGTCTTGTTGCTTTTTTTTGGCCCATTCTTGGTCGTAAAAACTCGTAGTGCCATTTTGGTCCACCGTGACAAGTACTGTCGCCAACTGTTCTTGGGCGTGAAAAAACGTAATGCCGAGTCTTGCTAGACTCTCAGTGGCTTCTTCCGGCTTATTCTTGGTTTAAATTGTACGGCATTGGTCCCTGCCTTGGCCCACTCTTGGCTGTAATAAATCGTACCAGATCTTGGCTTAGTTGCTTTTCTGGTTTTGCCGCATTGTAATTCACTATCTTAGTGCTATTCTGGCCCAATCTTTGAATCTTAAAAAAAAAATCCTTTGCGTTAGTAAATCCTATTCTTCAAGTCCGTTTCGATAAATCCATGAATCGTATTCCCTAAATATTGTTTTTTTCATCAACCACGCATCTTAAGTAAATTAGTTTTATTCCTTATATTTTATCGTTGAGTCCAGCAGGATAAAATCCCTAAATCTAGGTTTCTTAAATCCTATTCCAACGGGGGAATCATTTCCTACAAGGCATTGGGAAAAGCGTCCTCGATGCGAAGCACTCTCTCCGGACAAAAAAGCAGTCAAAAAAAGAGAGCCCCTGAATCGTGAATTACCGAAAACTTTTTCGTTAATTCCTTAAGAACAGGAATCCCCAAATTTTATTCCCTGAAATTTTATGTTCATAATCCATTCCTTTTAATTTATTATAGAATCCAGACTTAGATAAATCCTGTTCGTTAAATCCTAAAGAGCGCGATTTATAAATCGCATTCCCTTAATCCCTAAATCATGTTCCCTGGATCTTTAAAGAAGATCTTTTTTCTTTTTTTTCCTTAAGCTTTATTTCCTGGATCCTATTGCCAAATACTATTTATTGGCTTTCCCATCAAGAGGCTCTGAATCCTCAGATGTTTGGTATAGGGGGGGTGGGAAATAACTTTTCTTTATATAATATGTGTTTATGTAGGTATATGGTATTACAGCATACCAGTGACACGTTTTATGATTATATACCATATAGCATACGGTATGACGTATATGGTGCGAGAACGGCTCACTCCCATGGATGTTTGCTGTTCAGTTGGCCGCTCGTTTGCACACCGTCCGTAGAAAGAGTGTATGGTATCACGAAAGTAGTCAAAACTCCTTACTGTAGAGTCCTGTTGGAAGCCAAGCATGATATTTTGAAGATAGTCATTTAAGAAGGGTTTTAGCTTTGCAGTCAGTTTTTGGCTGTCAGCAGTGAAACTCCACCGGCTGGACACTCGGCCGGGCAAAGTTGGGGTTGTCATTGGATGGTATTAGTATGAATACAACCGTTCTACTACTTGCCACAGATTCCACCATCCACAGCACAGATGACCATTGGGGATGACCCCGCTGGAAGCTTTCAGGTCATTGGTTGGAAAGATGACCCGATGATCATCACATGGGGTCCTAGTTCGTATGGCGCAACTGCCATGGACTTGCTGGCCATCAATTACTTCGATAATGCTGAGATTGAAGCATTCTATTTGTTCGCCAGATACCCTCATGGGCATGGGCCTTGCATGGTCCGCTGCAGCAGCTGCCGCTTTCTTGCGGCCCATCCTTCTCGGACCTCCTTGCCCTGCCACCGCCGCCGCTTCCGCCGCCTGCCCCCTCCTGCCGCACCTGCCCCTGCCGGAACATCACCTGGCTGATGCTTTCATCAACGGTGACACCATCGGGGGCAGAGGAGGGGACTTCGTGGCCACCCGCGCTCTAGCCCTTCGAGTCCTGCTCTTACCGACTATGGATCTAGGTCTGGAGCGGCGGCTGATGCTCCCATTTCTGGCTGGAATGGTGCAGCTTATGATCCCTGCCGTGCCTGTCGCTAAGGCCACAGTGTACCAAGTCATGGCGCGTTTGGCTCAACCACGCCGAGTGGCGTGGTTCAACCCACAAGATGTTGTGGACAACGCGGTCAGACCGCATTTTCACATGGTGCCGACTGTCCTGGGCTTTTCCGAGGGCGCTGCAGAACTGGTCGAGGACGTTGCAGAACTTCGGACCTTTTGGGACGCGGCTTTGCGACACGATGACTGGGAGTTTCCATGCATTCCTTGCTGACAAGATCTGACTGACGATCATCCAGACTGGGTAGTAGACTCATTCTGCAAGTCTACGGAAGATTGAGACTCTCATCCTGGCAGTGCTATTTGCTACAGAAATCGACAGCCCAATGATCGGGATAACAGGTGTGCTACCTTGAGAATGGGACTATCAACACGGACCCGGCTGGTACAGGGACGGAGAGAAAGTCTCTATTGAGCTGGGCCAGTATAAAGCATTTGATCACTGATGGTCTCCCCTCTTGGTTCTTGAAATCTTCAGGAGACACGGACATCTATCGTAGACACCGGCCAACCTATCAAGATGGAGATCCCTGCTGTGCAGATCTGCCGCAACTTGCTGCAGCCCGTGGTGATACCTGGCTTCCTTCGACGGTCTGTTCTACAGCTTCAATGGCCTGGGTGAGTTCTAATGCACTTCATACTAATTCACCATGAACCTGACCACAAGCTGACATTTAGATCATGCAGAGCAAACATTTGCGTTTGTGGGGCAACTGAGGAAAGGGAACCACTACTTGTGTAGGTGCGCATGCAGAAACCTCCAGACTCGGATTCGGCAACTTGGGCAACCATCCTGACCTCGGTTGTTGTGAAGACGAATGCTAGCAAATCCATACAAGTGGGGTTCCGAGGAGCTCAGCGAGAGACGTTGCAGGTGCTTGATGATGGCGAGGCGCAGTTCTTCGATGAAATCTTAGATGCTCAGGACTTCGAGGGAATCCGAGATCTATACATAGTGCAGCATTCAGACTTCAGTTGCAACAAGTTCAACTCAGCATAGCGTGATATCATGCTGCCCTTCCGATCTCAGGGCGATCATCCGTGTGAATGGGGAGTGGGGCAAATGGAGCCCTTAGCCTCTTGGCACGTGCCTTTGCAGGGCTTTCGAATTCCACATCAGGGTTGGCAGGAATCTACGATGGATTCCAGAACAACGATCAAACGTAGGCAGCCCCAGTGAGAAAGAGATTTGTGGAGAGAATTTGGAATACCTGTTCGATCTTCTTCGGGTCATGGGAAGCACCCAGATTGCAGCTGCCACAGTCGAGCAGCAAGCTGAGTTTCAGCATATTGTTGAAGTCGTGCAGAGGTTGAGGACTGCATTCGAAAATACGATAACCAGGACGACTACGACCGTGACATCCACAATTACGACAATCAGTAGCACTCGCACAAGCAGCAGCAACGTCAGTACTAGCAGCACTAGCACTTCCACAACCCTGACGATGACCACGGCTACCATCACGATGACCACCGAAGGCTCGACCAGTAGCAGCCAAACAGGGACCATGACCGGATCACTCTCCACGACTTCCGTGCAAGTCCGGAGCCTAGTACTGCAACATGCTTGAATTCCAAGCCCAGTCCAGACCCCCGGCGCCTAGTCGAATCAGGTCCAGCCGGCTACATCCTAGGGGCTATGTCTGTCCCCATCAACAACATGAGTGTTTTACGAAATCAAGCTCCTGCCCTCCCTGCTCTGCATTGCCCCTGCCCTGCCCTTTTCCCGTTTAGACAAGAAACTCTCAGCCCTGAACCCTAAACCAAATGCAACGCAGCATGTTGGTAACATCCAATCCTGCTAATACTGTTTGAGATGTAGCTCGGACCATAGGACCTTACTTTGTGCGTCTCACGCTTCTTGTTTCCCGGGTCCAAAAAATTAAATTGTGAACGACGCTCGTCGGCATATGCCTCTACAACCGGGCCGAGGCGGACGACGCGAAGGGTTTCAAATTACTATTACTACTACTACTACTATGGCTATCACATTACTGTCACTGTTACTATTACTATTGCTATTATTAGTACTGTTGCTATTGCTGTTGCTATTACATTTACGATTTGACAATTACTGTTGCCCCTTACCCTTACTCTTGCTATTGCTGATGCTATTGCTAGTGCTTTTACTATTACCATTACGATCCCGATTACTATAACTGTTTCTATTGCTATCACTACTACTACTGCTTACAGTTTACTATCTACGTTTGCTATTTACGACTACTCTTACTCTTGCTATTGCTCCTGCTACTGCTTTTGCCATTACCACTACTGCTTTTCCTCGTATTAGTACCAGTACCAATACTAACTATTACTTTTACTATTAATATTGCTAGTGTTATTGGTACTAGTATTATTCTTCTTATTATTACTATTATTATTAGTAGTGATTGTTGTTGATATGTTGGTAGCGATGATGATGAGGAGGAAGAGGAGCATGAGGGGTAGTAGTGAAAGTGGCTAGTGGTAGTGCTGGCCATAGTCGCTGTGGAAGGAATGGAGTGCTGGTGATGGTGGTCGCGGTGGTGATGGTAGTCGTCGTGGCAATGGTGGTGGTAGTGGTAGTCGTAGTAGTAGTAGAAGTAGTAGTAGCAGCAGCAGCAGCAGCAGCAGTAGTAGTAGTAGTAGTAGTTGTTGTATTAGTAGTAGGAGTAGAAGTGGTAGTAGTAGCAGTAGTAGCAGTAGCAGTACTACCACCACCACCACCACCACCACTACTACTACCACTACTACTACTACTACTACTCCTACTACTACTAGAAACTAGCTTAATAGCCGTACACTTCATAGGTATCTGGGAGTTGTCACCATGCTGCAGTGAAGGGGGGCCGCCATGCTGCTGGCATACCTCTGGTGCCACAAGCTTCAAAGCCACGATTGCGACGGGAAGTTGTTCTCATCACAATGCCAGCAGAGTCGTAACCTCTAATGGCTCTGCCATTTCTGGCCTGGATGCCACTGGGACTCAACGTCGACATCATTCTCGAGGTCCAACCAACTCCAGACGCACGTCGGAGGCGACTCGGGCCCTACGCGAACGCGCGCTCTGTTTATCCCGTCTTCGCTTTTCCAGAACACTCGGATGGTGGAGGGCCCGAAGGTAGATCAATTTAGATCAACCCCTGCAAATGAAAACCATGAGTCCGTTCAACGGGTGCCAGGCAGACTTCTCTCTGGCTTCCATCACTCAGGCTCAAACACGGCTCCTATGGCTCCTGTGGCTCTTTGGCTCTGAGGGCTCCACGAACTCCTAAGGCTCCTGGCTCCGCCGGTTTCCATGTGCAGCCTTTGAGGCCCGTAGTCCAGCATTCCTTCTCGGAAGGTCGTGCGCATCACTCTTTGTCCTTGTGCGGAAGCTTGCCCATAATTTCCTCGCAGGATTCGGCTCCTTCTAAACAGACTGTACAAAAACCCTAAACCCTAAATCCCTAAACCCCTAAAGCAGACTGTACATGCACGCTCTGAGGCACCTGGGTCGCCGGGGCGACGTACTTGGTGCCCGTGGCTCTATTCCTCAGTTGATCTACTAAAGTATACTATAGTATACTGTAATCTACCATAATATACTATAGTATATTATGCTGACTATACTTTAATATACTATAATATAGTATTCGTGAGAAGTTTAAGTTTCACTTGATTGACGCAAGGCTCAGACCTCGTCAAACACTCGCCAAGTCTCAGGAGGGTAATCCATCCAGGAAAGTCACCCAGCCTGCCACGCCTGGGTTCAGGACGCAGGCAACGAATAAACAGAGAAGATGCACTCAGTGGTCCAACTGCAATGTCCAAGCTGGGAACACTATCTCCTCCTCGACAAAGTCCACCACTTCCACAACTTTTACTTCCTTGGCTCTTGCCATTGACACTAATATTGCGAATGGCTTAGAGTGCCAAGGTGCCATAGCCTCCTCCCACTTCGCAACAACATCCGCCTCCTTGTACGAGAAGTCTTCGGCATGAAGTGACACAATCGCGGGTCGCAGAAGAACGTAGGATCCCGTTTTGAAGTGCACTGGCGGATCCGGATCCTGCCAGCTTCTACTGATCTGTCCCATGCCAAGTGTTCAGCACTTAAGGCTTAAAGGAAGCCAGCAGCCCCTCCTCCGACGAGTGCGCCTATGCCTGTGTCCGATGTGTTTGAGGATGTTTGGAATAGTTTGTGGCATTGGTAGGGTAGTGATGCTGCTTTGAACAGCCGGCTGACGGCTGATTACGGTTCTCTGCTTTGGACAAAGCGTTGCAGCTAGGAGGGTTTACCGCACGGTCAGAATTGAACAGAGCAGAAAATGGCACACATTGGCACAGACGGCTTGTCCTTGACATGCTCGGCACAATGGCACTCAGGGTCACACACAATCTAGCCATCGTCGCAATCTGGGAGCTCCTCGTCATGGGACTCCTCCTTGCAATGGCACCCTGAATCGTCACACGTAATGCCCTCGTCGCAATCTGGGACCTTGTGGGACCCCTCGTTGCAATGGCACCCTGACTCGTCACACGTAATCCCGTGATCGTCGCAATCCGGGGGCTCCGCCGATTTCCATGTGCAGCCTCTGAGGAAGTTGGCACGGCATTCCTTCTCGGAAGTGAACTGCGCACAGTCCTGCTTGAGCCACACTGTCGCCATGCGTTCGCAGCTCCCACGCTTCGACTCCTTCGGCTTGTCGACATCCCAGCAATCGCCATCCTTGCAATCTGGGCGTCCTGGGATGGATGCCCATTCCGGCTTCTGACTCTTCCGCGTCTGTAGCAGGACACTTTGGTCACAGGCATCTGCAGCGCCAGCGACGGCCACAGCTGCAGCAGCCACAGCTGCGAAGACAAGCGGGCTCATGCGGCGTGTCATGACGGGAGGATACCGGAGGCGAGAAGCTGGAACTCAGGGAGCCTGAAATTGCTGAACAGCGGGGAAAGGAACATCCTGCAGCGTGTATCCAAGAAACACACCTTCAATTCATGGAGTCTCGAGGGTCACGCACTCGGACACTCTGCACGGCGCTTCCCGGAGTGTGCCTTTAGGGTCGCACTTTCAGCGCAGGAGATGAGCTGCCGCTTCTTCACCTCTTGCTCCAATGGTAAGGGGTACTATAGGGGGTACTTTAAGGGGTACTATAAGGGGTGGTATAAGGGGTACTAATACGGTACCATTAAGGTGGCGTGTTGATGCTGCCGAAGTGACTTGGCACGGGCTAGACTTCAGAGAGGTATGGGTACGGACCCATGACATTGGTCCTCTGCAACTGCTACTGACTGCTACTTTTGCAACCCTTCAAACCACTACACCAGAATTCTGGTAATTGCACCGGCTTCTTTTCAGGTACAGCATCTTCTTGGTGCCCAGCTTCCGCAAGATGCAGTGCCAGGTCATTCGGAGGAGCCTCGCGGTGGATGCAAGTGCGACTCAACACCCACAACCTTCTCGAGGGCCAAGACACTTTGGTCGCGGCAGCCGACCAGGCTCATGCGGCGCGTCATGGCACATGCGACACTTCAACTCAGCACAGCAGGGTAAGGAACTGACAAACTGCTCCCGTCTCCGGCGACGCGAAGTTAGCCAGTCTGCTAGTCTGCTTGTTCCAGGGTACTACGTGCACACGGGAAGATAGTAATAGACTCGGCAAGCAGTGGTACGCTGATGTATGTGGCCCGTTTCATTGAACCAAGCTCATACGACCCACAACGCCGAACAGCAGCATGCTCATACCCTCCGTACGCCGTGTGGAGATCTTTGGCGAGAGCTTGGCTTCAGGTTAAGGGTTGAGGGTTTAGGGTTAGGTTAGGGGGTCCAGGAATGGCCTCCACCAGTTTCGGCAGGTTCAAGGAGGGCACCTGCTGAGTCTGAGGTCCAAGAACTACTACTTCACAATGGATGGAAAGTAAAGTCAGACAGCGCAACGACGGACTTCGTCAACGAAGAACCCTTATAAGAAAAACAGATCTTCGACTCTATCGGCTCCACCCCAAAATGAGATCGGGGCCGCGACCTAGATGTCGGACAGGACTAATGTGACCTGACGCGCTGCTCTTGCGAAGGTAATGTGGATCCTTTCTGGCTGAAACCCTTTTCTGCAAAGACCCCAAACGCAGGATCCCTCTATATCAAAGGATACAAGTATGCCTGACCAACGCTGCTAGAACACAGACCAAAACTTCAGAAAATTGTCTTATCGCTTGGGTTTATGGCATGCGATTCAAGTCTAGGCTTGTTGTTTGCTTGGACGTCTAGGCTTCAGGGTGTAGTGCCCAACATGGACCAGTGCCGCAGTCCGTTAGAGCCTTGCCTCAAGTGAAGTATCGGTCCTCTCGGCCTGCGGGTTTGCAGAAGACTTTAGTAGGGTTCAGGGTTTAGGGTTCAGGGTTTAGGGTAGCTGAGGGTCTTTGGTTCAGACAAGTACTTGTTGAGCATCCTACTACAGCGTGTAGGGTGTGTAGGTTTTGAGATTTAGAAGCTTCTTCGCAGTCAACGGAGAATCTCGACAGAGGTCACTTGCATTCGGTCTGACCGCAGTATCTTACTTTAGCGTGTGCGACACGCAATGCTGTGGCTGGGTGTAGTGCCAATGCCGACATGTCCGCCGATGGTGTGCGTTCGAATCAAAGCACCGGTTGGAAATTGCTGCGGAGCTCAAGGAGATTTTGCCCCCCCGAGACTCTGAATCACGAAGTCACGTGTTCAACAGCAAAATATCGTCTAAGTGCTCCATAAACCCTTTTGCATCCAGCCTGCGGCGCCTCTGCTGGGAAAGGTAGGGGGAGCATGCTTCACACCACTCCATAAACCCTAAACCCCATAAGATCGCTCGGCCTGACGTCGAAGACGGCAAGTTGGACTTCATCGGAGGCATTGCACCTTCGAGGTTGGGCAGGGCAAAGCCATGGGGCGATTTTGGGATGGCTTCGGGTTATATAGTATACTATAATATACTACAGTATACTGATTCTGAAAGAGATACCAAAAAAAGAGGCGTCCTGAGAGGTCGTGGCCCGGGTATTTCGGCGGTCTTCATGGGCTTTGACTTGCTTTCTGCTGGTTGGATTTGGCGGGCTTTGCTGCACTCCTTTGAGGAAGTTGCTCTGTTATTTTCAGCAAAGGCAAGATATTCCCGTATTTCATGTTTGTTGTCTGATAGGTTATAATGGTTTTTTGTGGATAACGGGAGCCTCCAGAGAGCGTCCAAAACGTGTGCATCACAACGGGTCTCCCCAGTTGCGGGATTTGCTCGATTTCATGGCTTAAGCTCAGAACTCGATTTCTGTCCTTATCTGGGAATGTGCAGCATCTGAAGCCGTGCTAATAGATGGAATGGAATGGCTGCGCAAGAAAAGAAAGAAAGTATGATCATTTCATTTCATTATAATTGAGAAATCAAAAAATAGGAATGAGGTGCAAGGTCAAAAATCGGCCCGGAATTCGGGCCCGCTTTTGGCGCTCGATCTTCCACGAGATTTAGTTGCAACAGAATTTCTTTGACTTCAAAAAACTGAATTATTATATGATGGAAAGATTTCAAGCTCTAGTTAGTAATTTCAAAAACCGAGTAAAATTTGGTTTCTAGCTGGCCTGAATATAAGAAACCTAGATTTTTCACTATGAAATATAAAGAAATAGAGAAGAGATCTATTTAAATTCATTTATCGCTTATAGAAAAATCCCGCTAAGAGATTGCCTGCACCGCCCCGCATAGAACAAGAATTCATGACCGCTATTTCAAAAACAGATAGCATCCTGCCTCGGTGCGTGACTACGAATTTTCTGGAAAAATATTGAAATTAATAGGCTATAAATCTGAAGAATAAATAAGGATTTATTCCGGAAGAAATCAATCGAATATCAAGTTCATATATATATATGTATATATATATATATATATATTTGATAATATATCAAAAGGAATTGATATTAATATAGATCAAATGATTTTTTGATAAAGAAATTTGAAATCAAGAAATAAAAAGAAGATACTTTAATCTTTTCTATATGAGACAAAAAAATGTCAGAATACTAGAATATTAGAATTAAAGAAAGTCTAGAATCAAAAAACTATATTTATATTTTCATATCTCAAATCAACTACGCACGTCCTTATGAAAAATATCTTTATGAAATCCTTGCGTGACAGAAAATTTCAATTTTTAAATCATTTAGAATTGAAAAACATTAAAAATATATAGAATATTATTTCTAAATTTTTCTTATGAATTTTAATATTTATTTTTTAAATCTAATCTAAAATATATTGTATTTTTCGAGAAAAGCTAGATTCCTAATAAATTTTCAAAAGATTCATTTTAATTTATATACGAGATAATTCTCAGGTATATGAACATATTTCATAGTTTTATCGAATATTACCCATGAGATTAAAGTCGATATTATGTATTTCTGAAATAGATATTGTATTTTATATAGAGATATATGTTCGAAATATATTAAATTCAAAATGAATAAAATGTTTTGCTATATATATTATCAAGAAAACAGAAAATTACAAAAAATGATTTAAAAATTGAAAGACTTCCAATTCTTTTTAATATTCAATCTTATTCTTTTTAATGATCTCTATTTTTTAATCGGTGATATATCTATATTGCTAATGAGAAATAGATCGAATTGTATATAAATACATATATCGCAAAAGAATCGCTGCTGTCCCGATTTACCAAGAAAATAGAATATCAATAATTAAGAAAAGAATTCTATTATTTTATATGTCATATACTTGAGAAATGAAATATAAGAATGATATCATAAAACTCCTACTGACGCCTCGAATTATCAAGAAAACTTGTATGCTATCAATAAAGATACTAATTATCTCATTATCAATAAACTAAGATTCAGGAAATAGAATGTGCTAAAAAGAAATTCATGAGGTTTGGATTAATTTTGAATTATATATTCGATATAAAAAAATATCTATATACTAACAAGAATGGGAATTATTTGAAATCAATAGCGGCTGCACCGATGCAATCCTTCTGAAAGATACCAGCTTCCAGATACCAAGATCACATTGGAGTATGCCAGGGTTTGGTTTCAGAGCTACGAAACAGAAAATGGTCGCGAGGTTTCGATACCGTTGGGAAGACAAGCCTCAGCCTACAAACTGCAACGCTTCAGGTTTGGAGTGCCAGCATTTTAAAGAGATCAACATGCTTTCAAACATGCAACAGCCTAAAGAATTTTCCGGGTCCTAACTTTTGAGTAGGTGGAGGGTCGTCCACAGACTTCTGTAGCATTCATCCAGTGAGCAGCAGAAAGTCGTTTTGAAGGTCTCTTCACCACGTCCATTGCTAGATGCAAATGCCGGCCCAGTGAGCTTCATCCGCCGTCCTTGTGACAGCAGTCAACTGCTCATGGGGGTATCTGAAACCCTCATGCGCGTCTTGGCTCCAGCTGTTGTTGAAGCGATGCTGTCGTCCATGGGAAGCAGCAGCAAGATTGCGCACGGGGCGTCATCCGCATCGTTCGAAACTTTTTTGCGAAAGTGATGACAAATGACGGCCAGTCTCGAAAGCTGTAGCCAACTAAACTTGCATCATGCTTGCCTGTATGTACAGCTGCCTGACGCAGATTGCAACAAACTTCTCTATGCCAAGCGAAAACGCCACTGCGGGAATGCTGACGATGGGCCGTAGTCACAGCGAACTTGGTTGGTGGATCTACCGCAGGTTCTTTGAAAGCTGCCACAAAAAAACCTTCGTTGGAGCAGCCACAGAGCCCGCGGCACGCAAGACGTGGGACATTTGGCAGGAAACTACTACATGAATAATTGCGTACGGCCACAAGATTATTAAAGGTCAACGCGTGGGACCACGCTAAAATCACTAGATCACCTGTTGCGGTCTGCCTGTCTTCTAAATGCAAATAGTTGGCACCTCTGAAACTGTAAACACCCTGCCTCAACTATAGAACCCGAGCATGAAAACACCCGTAAAACCCTGTACACAAAGCCGACTCCGAGCAAGCGTTCGTGGTGACCCTGGTGTGGCAGAGCTGCTGTACCTGATGCTGCGTGGATAAAAGCACCCGAAGCGGGCTTACATGGACACGCAGCAAGGCTGGAAGCAAAAACAGGAACGTCTGAGCTGAGCTTTGATAGCGCCACTGGTCCTGCGGACTTCTGCGTTGGCTGCTGCGGCAACAGGCGCTGCATCTGCGCTGGCTGAGTTGGCACTAGCTGCACTAGCTGCGACGGTATGTGGGGCTTGCGCCACGCGAGTCGGCAGGTCAGCGGCACTGGAGCCGCGCACGGTCTAAGAAGGGTGTGACAACGGAGCCCGGCCTTCCTCGCCAACCTCCGGAATGCAGCAAAAGACTTCGCGGGCGTTTGCCCTCTGAAACGCGGCGCTGACAAACCCAAGGAGATGCTCCGCGCACCCATTTGTGGTCAAGCCGAGGCAGGCAACATATACGCCACCCAATTCACGTCAGACCTTGCTTGCTGCCGCTGCCAATGCAGCTTACGTGCCCTGGAGTGCCATGACTCTACCCCCATCAGCGGAGGACGCCACCGAGCGCCTCTTCAGCCACATCAGCAGGGCCGCGCACTCCCCAGGGTAAGTATGCATCAGCAAGTCGCCGGCCAGGGCCAGAACGGAAGCCCTCGCCCTCGCAAGCCTCGCAAGCTCCAAGCTCGGTACGCCGAGCTCGTGGCAGCCCTTGCTCCTCGCACGCATCGTGAAGGCACTGCGGCGTGGCGACGGAGGCAAGACCAGGATACCCTGCCGTCGGTCTGCCTCAGCATGTCTCCCGACAGGAGGTCGCGACCAAACCTCTTGCAGCGACCGCATGCTTCAGGCGCCCAGGACAAGACTGCGGGGTGCCTTGACAACCGCCGGAACAGACACCAAGCCTTACAATCCAGGCGCCACCTGCACTGATCTCTGTGCGTCTCAAAGTTCAAGTTCTAACTATGGAGGATTGCAGCGGTTTCAGGCGACAAGCAGTGCAGCGCAGCCAAGGCTGAGCCACAAGTGAGAAGCATGCCAATTGGCTTGAGAAAACGCTTCTTTCCTACAGAGCATCTAAGCAGCTTTTAAGGGGGCGACTTGAATCCGGTTTCATCTTCCGAGCAGCTGCTCCAGCGCTGTCGTTCCGGTCAAATATTTTTCCTTGCATCCCCCCTTCACGACTCTTGAGACAAAGAGGACTGCAGCGCGTAAACCAAAGACTGCAAGCCAAGCCCTGAAGCCTTGAGAGTACAGGCAGCTGTATGCATGCCCCGTCGTGGGGAATTTTTACGCTCGAGCTGCGCCGGGACCATTTCCATGCACACGAGCTTGCTTTCTGTCTGGAGGTTTCGAGCAAAAGTGCTGACGCAGACGCGGTGCTGAGCATGCTCTCACTCTCACGTTTTTCAGCTGAGCTTAAAGCTCACGAACACGCTCCAATGAACTGGTGACCATATGTTTGCGGTCAACTGTGCGCAGTAGTACGAACTCCCCAGGATACACCAAGCTTTGGGGAACCTGCCAGTGCAGTGTCCAATGCTTAGAGGAAAATGGGGAGGCCCCCACAGGTACGCACCGTGGCCATCGACCTGCCACAGGGCCGCCCAGGACTCAGTCGAACGCATCCGACCATGGTTGCATTTGCATTAATTAAGTCGCCTGCAGTTTTGGGGCTGACCAGATGGGCGTCCATTCCACTCAAGGTCCAGCAAAGTCTTCCTGCGTGGACACTTACCACCATCATACTGCTGCAGGCTTACACGCATGGCGCCAGCATCCATATCTGACCAGCATCTCTATCAGTTGAAAGTAGAGAAAGCCACATGGCAGGGACCAGAAAAGTCTCCCGAGAACAGGTGAGTGCCAGGGCCATCCTCACAACCGCCGGCGCCGTGCGTCATGCGAGAGATCTGGCAGTATGCCACCATGTAGACTGTGGGGTAGGGCAGGGCCACAGCTGTGGTCTATCGTCCGGGCCCCTCCAGTCGGTTGCGCCAGGAGTTTTCCTGCTAACGCTTGAAGTTATGACTGCTGAGGATAATGCCTTTGTGGTAGTCGCTTGGCCCAACATGTAAGATGTCAAATGTCTCAACGTCAACTGCTGAGGAGTCCTGCCAGACATCGCAAGTGTGTGCATCGAAGAGCGTGGAAGGGCCCTTCATACTGCGGCCGATTCATCACAAACCAGTTTTTCGTGTCCACCATTATTGCACAGCTCGAAGTGCGTGCTCGTGTGTCTCAGATGGTTGTCTGATGTAATGATGGCCAGACTCCGCAGCCTGCGAGTCCAGCAAACCAAGAAACTGTTTCCAAAAACTGCTACCTGGTGGGCTTTCAGCTGCTTACCGAATCCTCCTGAGTGTTACTGGGACGATGAATGCATACGTTTTCCCAACAGCTTAATATGCCTTGCTATGACACTTCTGTCGGGCACGGGGGTTTGCCGGCGCCTGCTTTGCGGTACGCAGCCAGGCAGTGTTGCAAATAAAGTTGCATTGCACAGTGTATAACACGCACGCTTACGGTCGCCCAACTTTGTCACAGATGCCACGTCCGAAAGTGAAGAACTGGGGTAGGGCCACGTTGCACAAAAAGGTTCAGGTGGGACCACGCTAAGATCAGTATCGAAAATCATTTCTAGCTGAAAAGTCGTCTCAAGGTATCGTGAGGGTGCTGCGGCGGGGCGACGGAAGGCTGCATGACAAGGTACCCTGCCGTTGGCCTGCCTCAGCAGTTCGCCCCTGGCAACTGCATGCTCAAGCGCCCAGGACAAGACTGCGGGGTGCCTTGACAACCGCCGGAACAGACACCAAGCCTTACAATCCAGGCGCCACCTGCACTGATCTCTGTACGTCTCAAAGTTCAAGTGCCAACTACGGAGGATTGCAGCGGTTTCAGGCGACAAGCAGTGCAGCGCAGCAAAGGCCTTGCCACAACTGCGAAGCGGAAGCAGCATGTGTAGGGCGGTCCATTTTCTTGAGCGTTCAGGTTTTGCAGTTTGTGCGTTGCAAGGTTGCATCCTCTTTCCCTCAAGAACCGCCCGGTTACAGGGAATGTTTGACCGCAACAGTAGCGGGCGCTATGGAGCGAAGTTTCTTATCTTTGATTGTGGAAATTGGCGTAGATGTTTCTTCCTAGCAAAGAGCTTCTCTAGGACATCCTGCCTGGAAGGACAAGACCTTGGCCTTCGCTCAGGTGACGCCAATGGAGAACAGGCTGTCAACTGCAGCCAGAATGCATACGGCTCTCCACGGTCTTGGGCCTACAGTGGCCTATACCATTCAACCTGCTGTGTCCTCCCCACAGCCCCCCACCCCACACAGGCCGTAGCGGGCACATGGACAGGCCGGATTCTAATGGGAGGGATAGAGGAAATCTGCTCGAACCGCTCAACGAGCTTTGCGCCACAGACTGCTCAGTCAGCTACAACAAAACTTCATCGTTCACGGATGCCCCGGACTCTACCGTCTTACGGCCAAGCGATGAGTCAGCCCGCAAGCTCCACCTGCCCAGCGTCCTGCACTGTGGGGCGCCCGCGCCCTGCTCGTCACAGCTTTAAGAGGTTCCCGACACTCGCAGGCTGCTTCAGAGGCGCAGGTTTGCGGCAAGCGCCGGCATATCCTGGCAGTCTTGTATGCTGGCCAATGTGGCGGTAAGACGCTCTGAGTCCACACCAAATCTCACGGCACCTCTCTCAAGCGCCGCCTATATCTTGTTATGTCGCGCTGGCCTCCAACCAAGAATGTGGGGAGCAGGAGGAGCCCATGTGGATGCACGAGCCGAAACCTTTCCACAGCGAACGACGGCAACAGCTGCGCCTTCTATGAAGTTGGCCTGCCTCGCAGCCTAAGCTGTGCACTCCAAACATCCAAAGCTCGCAAGTCTACATGGGTGCAAGGGGGTCATTACGATGCTCGGCCAGAGTTTTGACTGCGTCTCCTGCGCGTCTTTTGCAGACCTTGGCTGAAGCTGCCAGAGCTTGGGGTAAAGATGCTTGCTCGCAAACACTTGCTTGCCGCCCACCTGCAAAGATAAGGCAGTGCAAGCTACTGCTGCGCCGGTGCATCGGGACGGTCGCTAGACACACGGCTTTGGCCCCGGCTTCCCGTTCCAAAATTAATGCCAGTCCATTGTCAAGTCCAAGTTGCCCACGCCAGGCACCAGGCTCCGATCCTAGAAAACCCAAATTATGGATGCTTGCGTGTCCCAAGAATGTTGAAGGATGACCAGAATGGAAGATTATGTGGCTGTTTCTAGAGATTGAGGGTCCTTGTTGTGGGTGTCCTTATGATAAGAACCCTTCTATTTGTCGGGTCTGTTTTAAGGTCTCTGACTCTGATTTTTGGAAACTCCCACGTTTGCGCACGCAGGTGACCTCCCAGAGAGGGAGAGGGGGTCTGACTATGCCAGGTCGACTTAGACCTACAGGCTGATGCCGGACGCGCGTTCGGCCACGCACCGAGGCCGCAGGTAGTCTCAGGGTTAGCTGAAGGGCTCTGCAACTCAGGGGGCTTCAAGAGACAAGGCTTAGTGGATACAGAGTTGCAGACTCCCCTTGTTACAGAACCCATCTAGGAGACCAGCAGTGTACGCTGATGGCATGAAGAAACGCAAGACTTCCTTCTTCAGCAGGCGATCTGCTGTCGTTTTCGATGGCCTGCTGGCAGGAAAGAAGAAGCTCCTGCAGGCACGGAGTCCCAAAGCCCGGGCCACGCTTCTGAAGCCATGACTCTCAGGCCTGTACATGCGCACTCTGCGCCCAAGCAGGGTCTGTCTCGCAGTGGCACCAAGTCGGCCACTCTTGGCAACATATTGCTTTGGAGGCTTTAGGATCAGTCTCGAACATGTGAGGAACCTGCGGCCTTGCACAGCAGGCGTTAGGCCCAGGCCACCTCCTGGAAATGCACTCTGCCGGAAGAGCCTGCCATAATACCTATAGCTAGGGATGAGGAGAAATCTTCGGTTGCCAGCGTCTGTGCACATCTGCTCTTGATTTACCGACAGCAACGCAAACTGTGGAGTCTAAAGGTCCTCCCAGTTTAGGCCGCTGCGCGCCAAGATGTGCTGCTTTGCTGAATGTGGACGGGAAACGGATAGCGCGCCGATAAGATTCCGAGATGGGATGTCGGTGTACAGTCTGCAGGCTTCAGGCATGAGGTGGAACGCACAAGATGCGGTTTGCTGGTCGGCAAACTTTGGACCCTACCCATCAACTTGCACACCGCTGAGGACGCAATATGTCGCGAGAGGGTGGGGCTTGGGGCAATCAGAACCCTGTCAGGTTGGCCTTAGGAAGGCGGCGCTGCGGGCCGCCCACAAGTCTTCTGCAGGGTGGGGCCCACGTGGCGCCACCACCTTCAACCAACAACCGATGACAGCTGGGAAGCTGCCGACACAGCGGATTGGTCAAGGCCGGCCACTGTCTGGGCAGACGCCGTCAAGCTCTCAGGATCCGGCCTGCTCGCTCTGCACGGGAAGGACATGCTTCACATTTCGTCCGAAACCACCTAGGTGCGGCCTGGGCTAGGTTAATGGACTGAACCAAGGGGTCGAGTCTACAATTCAAGCCAACCCTGACATAGCTTGCTTGGACCGAAGTTAAAGGGCAAACCACCACTTGGATCCACGTTCGCTGAATCACAAACCCACGCTTTGCCAGAAGTCCCCGCGGGCAGACGACGTCCGGCGGAGCGGCAAAGGGAGGCGCCGCTTCAACGCTAGGTGCATCAGGTCGGGCGCCGGTCGTGGGCGGGTGGGCAAAGCGCTGAGCCAGGCTCCAGCATGGAGGCCCGCCTGCGACCTCGCAGTTTGTCGATTGATGTATTGTCACCACTTCTTCTCATGAAATCTTTGCGCAAGTCTGCGCTTATTCTTCAGCACTTGGAATATGTTGTCTTTTCCATGTTCTGTACAAGATCCTTGTTGATTCCACGTGTTTAGCAGCCTAGGGAAAACAGATTGATCTGAAGATTTCACCTCTCTTGGCTCGTACAAGTCTTGACAAGCACAAAAAGCATCCCACCGGGCCGTAGTACCAGCCCCATCCATGCATAGGAAGATCTTCAGGTGGAAGTTTCTTGAAACCCACGCGCTGTGCTTGTCATGTGGAGATCTCACAGCAATGCTGGGCACTGATAAGCAAAATCTGATCTGCGAGTAGCTGCTGCTGCATGAAAAATCTCGCCTGGAGAAGGCTTCCTTGCCTTTTGGTTGGGGTCTCCCAGAGCGGCTTTGTTGCTTAATGATAACAACAGCACCGGGTCAATGCAGTCACAGCTGGACGGATGGATTTGTTCACATTGACACCGTCTGTGCCTGTCCTCGCAGAGAGGCTCCAGGGGACCAGTGAAACCTTTCGGACCAAATGCTGCGTCATGCCTGCTGTGCCTCTTGTTTCCGCCACTGGCCATCTCGAGCTGTAGTACGAAGCCTGAAGGTGTAGGGCGCTACAGGAGATCCTGTTGGCCAGAATCTGACGCGCAATCAGCCTCAGCAATGAGTGTCCAGATGGAACAACATGCACGCTCCAAGATCTGCGATTGGAGTCAGTAAAATCATTTGCGACGTGGTTTGGGCTAGGCGCCTATTCCACCTCAGGCAGGCACCAGTGCACGCGGAAGTGGAAAGGGGTCAACCTCGGCATTCAGCACATGCAGTTGGGGTATGCCTTGGAAGCTTTGAACGCCAAACGGACAAGAATGTATGATCTCTTTTGTTGTCTTGTCTTGTTTTATATAGTATGTGTATACACATATATACATATATATATATATATATATATACACATGTACACATATAAACATATACAAACATACAAACATATGTCGTTTTGTAGCTTGACAGCGCAGCCACAGCACAGTCCAATAGAAGCCTGTTGTCCTGCTCGGAGGCTCTGCTCAAAGGCCCTGGCATCATTGCCGCAAAGCGCATGGAGGATGGGGCTCCTTCTCGAAGCTGCCATGGTAGAGTATAGCATAATATAATATAATATAGTATAGTATAGTATAGTATAGTATAATATGATACAATATATTCTAAAATAGTGAAATGTAATATATAAATACATTATATTATTCGATGTAAAATACTATACTATAGTATCGTATACTACAATATAAATATTTTTCAATACAATAATATACTATAGTAATAGCATAACATGCTACAATATTCAGTGTAACATAATATAGCATAATGTAGTAGATAGTATATGATATATAGTATATAGTATGTAGTATCTAGCATTTGTATAGTATAGTATAGTGTAGTGTAGTATAGTATAAGTACCTTTTTAGAGCAGCCTCAGGTGGGGACTGAAGAAGAGGGAAGTCTAAAAGGGGATGGTTTAAGGTTATATATCAGGTATAATGGTCCTAAATACTTTGTCTGAGGCAGATCAAACCAACTATCTTTTTGGCTGTTTCTCGGGGTTTAGGGCTCCTTTAAACGGCAGGTTTAGAGTTGATCCTTATAGGAACTATATGCTTGCTTTATCAATAAATGAGAGGCCGTTTTCTTTGTGGGTGTCCCTAAATGAAAGCGGCCTTACTATTTGGGGTCTAAAGTAGGGCCCCTGATGTTTGGACGCTCCCAGCTGTGCGTGACAGCTTCCAGAAATTGTGGGTGCCCCCCTGCACCTGCAGGACGCAGCAAAGCCTTGGAACACGGGCCGGATTTGTACCAGCTTGGGCCAAGTGCTTTGGAGGCACCCAGTGGCAAATACATGGTCATTGTTCTTAAATGGCTATAGTACGTTGGGTTCAGCCCAGATACAGTAACAGTGTCCTAAGGTGGTTATAATAAGGCCCTCGTATTACTAAAAGAACTCCTTTTAGGGACTGTTACTGTGTTTGGGTTGAACCCAAATACTACGCGTTTCTATGGTATGGTTCATGATACGAGTTCCGTCCGAAAGTCCTAAACGCGTGAAAGAAGTCTTTTGGGAAAAGCTCCTGGCTCGCCGACTTTGACATCCCAGAGCCCCCCCAAGACCCCTCACTTGAGAAATGTGCCTTGAATGATATATGACTAAAACTCACGGAGCAGGGCTCATTATTTCAAAACTATCACAGTCAGTACCATAACTGTTTTTAAACTGTTTTGTAATACCCGAGAAACCCCCTTCAGACAACCAAAATAGCAAGCCTTGAGGAAAGCAGAAAATCAAGCAGGGAGCAGAAAAGGATTCCAAGCAAGTAAGGAAACGAATGAAAGTTAGCAGCCCACATGGAGGCACTCAGAAGCTGAGCCCCAGTCTTCAAATTGGCTTCAACATGCCGTTCAAACACCGTCCCAATATTGGGGAACCGCGTTGGCAGCCCCGTTGAAGCCGGCTTCAAAT
>CAJNDV010033842.1:0-11888 GCA_905221635.1 Symbiodinium sp. CCMP2456
AAAAAAAAAAAAAAAAGAAAAAACAAAAAAATCGAAGCCCGATGCACACCCTAAAAGGTTGGACGGGTTTCCCGGTTCTCCGCTCGGCTTTTGGCGGAAACTTCGGCTGTTGTGGATTCTTGGTTTGGCTCTTGAGAGCTTCACGGCCTAAACCCACCTTGAACCCTCGACTCTGAAACAACTCAAGCCTCAAGCCCTCAAGCCCAAAAACCTACCAACCCCTAAAAGCAAGGTTTAAATGCCTGAGAGGCTCCGCCTGGGGCGACTGGGCCAACTACACTGACTCCCCTCTGCGCGCCTTCGAGGATCAGCCAGGAGTTGCTTGGCTAACACAACGGTTTCATTCCCTGCGCTTAGGAAGTTGCGGGTTGGGGTTTTCGGGGTTTCGGGCTCGAGGATCTAATGTTTGGAGGTTTAAGGTTTCATGGTGTTCGGGATCTACATCCCGGATTGAGGGATGAACAGTAAATAGCCATGTAGTGAACTCAAGAACTAAACCGGACCGAAGGCCAGATCAAGCCTCGGCTTGAAACCAAAAACCCACAAGCACGAAGTCTACCTCTCAGGTGCAGCCACCCGTGGGCTTCTGGGATCCCCTGGGCCTCTCTGCGAGCGGAAACGTTTCGGAGCTCCGGCATCTGAAGGTGTTGCGTTGCTTGTTTTTGCAAGGTGGCTTTTACTTTCTTGCACAATGCCACATGACCGTGACTCAGCTCCAAAAGCACAGAACCTTCAACCCTCCATACACATTATTGTACCTTACACCGAGGTATTATTTGCAGACCCAAAGCCAAACCCCAAACCCTATGACACCAGACAGCCTAGGACTACAATCGCCGCCGTGAGGTGGAGCTGAAGCACGGACGTGTGCTCTGGCCACATCACTTCTTACTCCGAGAATGGTTGCAATGCTCCGTCTTCTTGGAATGACGGTTTCCAACGTTATCATCGCTTCATCAGGCTAGATAAATACGTGATCAATAGTGAGTGAACGAACCAGAAGTTCATAAGTACGCAAGCACTACAGTATTAACCGGTATCCACCTAAACTTGTGTGTACATAGGCCGGCAGGCGGAAAGGCAGGCAGGTGTACATGCGCGGACAGACGAACACAAAGGTCCATTTGTACAGAGCTTTGTTCATACGCTGTGTTAGCGTCGGGAGACTGATCTGTTGTTGTTTTGCTAGAGCTGCTACGCGTGTCGCTGTAAGTATTTTGGAGACTGGAGATGCGGTAGTGGTGGGCATTCAGGGTTCGGTGTTGTTTGCTGCTCGATAAGAGGTGTCGATGTTCGCCACCATCGGCTACATCCTGCCCGAGTACTGGAGGTCCGTTCCTGTTTGAGTCTAGACCAAGTTTTTCTCATCGACAGCGTGGGTCCTACATTCCACACACCGTGTCAATATAAGTTCGTGTTTCTGATCGGCGATCGGGGAAGTCCAAGATCTTGCACGAGAGCCAGCAGCACTACATTACCACATCAGTTTTGTTAAATAGAATTTGGGTTTGTCCTTTCCAATTAGCTCTTGCTGCTTCGCCAAATGGGCTCAGCGACCGGCCCATGAAAAGGTTCATCACAACATGCATCTGTCTTGTACGTGGGCTACCTGCGTCGTCTTCTTGAGGGCTTTCTGGCTTTGTGTCGGGTGACGTCAGATTGCGCTCGGAAGTTCATTCAAACTATCAACTACTGAGCCGGCCTTGAATCCCCAAAGTCCGAGTGCTAACCCGCTCCATCCCCCTGCCCAGACTCTGGGCGAAAGGGTTGAAGGCATCGGTACGACGACACAGCCAATTCTGGCACCTAGAGCACAATTCAGCAGCACACCTTGTCAATCATGAAACTCGAAGCACTTTCAACGAACGTGAAAGTCCAGAGAAGGGACTGTCTTGTCGGTTTGCCAGTCTCATTCACGGTCGTCGTCGACGTGTATCAGCAACACATGTTTCTGATCAGTTTTCCGTTGTAACTTCGTTATTTAGTAAACGTATCGCTTTGACTATATAAGAGCATTGGTGAAGCTTTCGTGTTCAGTCCTCATGTAGTATATACTGCTAGGATCTTGGCTAGGGCTCACACGTGATGTGGCAACAGGCCTGAAACCTCAACCTGAAACTGCAAGGTCACGACCCCAGCCTTAACCTCGGTATCCGGAAGCCGTGAGCCTGCTGGAAGGTTCCCCGGCTACCTCTCCAAGTACCTGGACATCAAGTTTTCCGACGTGCCCAACGGCCTTAGTGCACTCTCCAAGGCTCGCTGGGTAAAGGGTTTGTAGAGACATGACAAAACTGTACATGGGTTTATGCCCTTTGGACAGAGACCAAGCCTTGGGTCCAGAAGATCTGAGCCCTGAACCCCACTTAGCCCAACCCTCACCGGAGATCTCAAGAAAGCCTTAGTTAGTTGGCCTCCAGCCCTGTGTTCGAGGTTCCTGCCTTCGGTTGGCTTCAGATCGTGGGCTTCGCCGGAATCGTGGAAGTGAACGCCCTCCGTCGGCACCCAGAGAGCTCAGAATCTGTCAGAATTGAGCAGGGAGCGGAAGGGTTGTACTGTACAAAGAAATGGCTTTCTCAGAGTTCTTGGCATGTCTACGCCAAACCATGAGAGTCTGATTTCAATTTCAGTTGTTGACTCAGGAGTCTTTCCACACCGTTTGTGTTCTATTTTTGGGGATTCTGATTCAGGTTTCATAGGCCGTTGTATGCCTTCCTTGCTTTGGGCCGAGTGTGCCTCGAGTTTGAACGAAGATCAGACGATTACGAGGGACATCCCAAACCCGGTAGCCCTAAAATCCAAAAGATCGCATGCGAACATCGGACAGGTTTGCGGATAGTGGAAACTCAAGCTTTGGAGCTTCAGGGCCTTCGAGCTTTCAGGTCTGCGGGAGAGTGGGGGAGAGCAGGCCTGCGGGTGCGTAGGATCAACATGGGTTCGTATCTTACGACCGCCAGCCAAGTGGAGCAGCAACTTGTGTCTGAGATCTACAACGAACAGATCAACAATGAGCCGGGCAACTACGGCGCAGGCTTCCTCGGCCTGAGGCGTGCTCGTGTATGGATTGGGCTTCTGGTCCTGCGCTTTCGGATTTTGGTGGCTTAAGACCTAGAGTTTGTCAAGGGTGTGAACCTGCGGTACAAAGTTTTGAGACCATATAGCTGGGCTAAAGTGCACCGTTTGATGTTTCTCTTCGGCAAGTCGCCTGCGCTGTTAGCAGATACGGTCATGAGTTGTTATGACATTTACATGACACCGACTGCTGCCAGGTCCATCGGCATCATGAACACCGGCATCCAGGACCCTAAAAAACTAAACTCCACAAGCCATAGATGCTAATGCCTGACTCCTTCGAAGTAAATTCCGCTCTCAGCTTTGCGTCTCAGGATCAGGTCTTGCGTTGAGGCAATTGCGTGGCGTGAACTCAGAACTCGAGCAAAAAAACTGTTTTCGGCTCTTTGGTTTTAAGCTTTAGGATTAAGGTTCAGGGATGTGTGGTTTGGAGCCGTAAGTAGCAAGGCCTCGCAAGCCCGAAATGTCGCACACACCCACGAGCCAAAACGGTGTCCTGCCACTGCATGATGGTCCTGATTTGTGGGTTCTTGTTGTAGCAAATTCCTGAGACTGCGGACTACTCCGAGTTCCGTTCCCTTGAGGTCTAGGTCCCTGGGACAAGCAGCGCTGTATAGCGTTGAGCGACCCTTCCGTGCGAAGCAATTGAAGCATCGAGTAAGCTTCTCTGAATCCCAGAAGCTGTCTTCAGGACCCCGAGACTCGCAAGAAGAAGCTGAACGCTGAGCTTCGCAGCTGCTTTAGTTGGTTGGAGAGACGGTGGACCAAAGTATCAATTCATCCCTCCACCTGCGCCCACACCGCCAGGCCCAGGACCCAAGGCACGAATACAACCAGGAATAAAAGCACCCAAATCCCATCCCCTAGGCGAAGCATGGCATGAGGCACAACCTGAGACCCGGGAAACCCCGAGAGCCTCGAAAGGGTTTGGGTGCACGGACTCCGACACTGGCAGCGTCGGTTTAGGCTTGAGGGTGCGCAGTTGAGGATCCCGCGTTTTTGTAGCTCAAAGGCCTAAAATTTAGTGTCTCCGACTCAAGGGGTACAGGTTCTATCGTGAAAAGTTATGGGGGTAAGATTGGAGATTGGGTTTCGGCCATTACCCGCAGAAAAACTTTATTTTCAGGGCCGACATGCCAGCTGTGCTGTACCTGCAAAGCCCCTGTATGACTCTATAGATAGATAACAGATAGATAGGTAGATAGATAGGTAGACAGATAAATAGGTAGGTAGTTAGGAAGGTGGGCAGATAGTTAGGTAGTTAAACAGATAGAAGGATAGATAGATCGATCAAGCTATATAGTTAGTCACAACCTTTCTGAGATGACAGACAGATAAGCACAAGACCGAGGGATTGACATGAAGGTAGGCATACAGAATGATAAGTACGATGATGTTGATGCTGCTGCTGATGATCATGTTGCTGATGATGACCATATAGATGCTGGTGCTGGTGCTGGTGCTGGTGCTGGTGCGCGTGTTAGCAGTCATGGTTATAGTGATTCTAGTGACAGTGATCACCATGACTGTTGCATAAGTGTTCTCGGCATTTCGGTTACGTGCCTGAGGTTGGCCAACGGCCGCCTGGCCATGTTTGCCATCATCGGGATGTTCTTCCAGGACCAAAGATGCTGTGAGGGTTCCAGGGTTTGAAGGTTGACAGACATGCCACAAGTGAACTCATGTGTTTCAGGCTTCGTGTCACGACAACATGAGACGAAGATAAGCCGGTCGTAAGGGGCTTGTTGAGCTTGTTGTCGAAGACGAGGTCCAGTTTACAATCGGTTTCGGAGGGCATTGTTGGAACACTTTCGGATAGCGTAGTGACTTTGGATCTCAAGGCTCGGTGTTTCGTCGTACCCGGGCCCAAAAGCAGTGCTCGTCATGACATAATACGAGGTAGAGGTGCTCCTTCGCTGGACCTCAAAGATTCTTGAGGACGGCCTTACTGGTTCCGCCTGGGGCGACTGGGCCTTGCCCCTTGGACTTTGGCAATCTTCTACTTTGAAGCTTTCTCAGAGTCTCGGCGTTACGCCTGCTTTGCCCATGAGATTCCCGAACTCCGCAAACCCGGGAAGTACGGGGCCTGGTTGGGGCAGAGGTACACCGGCTCGCCTCTGCGCGCCTTCGAGGCCATGGGAGTGAAGCCGGAGAACAAGGGTGCACCCTGAACTCTGAATCATAAGCTTCATGGTGCCTCAAAACACTCCACATCCGACACCCAGGACCCCAGGACCTGATGTCTTTTGCGGTCCCTTAGGAAGCTCCCATCCCCAGGCCGCCTAAACCTCAGAAGGCCTGAATGCCCTAAACACTGAACCGTACAAGCCCAAGGCCCTATAAGCCCCAAGAGGCAAAGCCCTGACGCCCTAAAGCCCTAAAGCCCTGGAGCCCGCAAGCCCTAAAGCTTAGAACCCCTAAGCCGCAACAGGAGGAGCTCGGTGTCCAGGCTCCTGTGGGCTTCTGGGCTCCCTGGCCGCTCCATTGGGAGAGGAGGGGATGGAGAGGTCTTTTCTTGCGTGTTGGATTTCAACATATTAGTATCATATTCTGGGTTCTAAAAGGTTTTATTATAGGTTTTAGGGATGAACACGCACTCTTTGGTAAGCTCTTTGGTAAGCCCTGGGGTTTCATGATAATCCAGCCTGCCGCAGCCCCAAGTCGCAGTCGACCTGGAATCGGAGAAAGTTCAACCACAGCTCCTGAACGCTCATCCCACCCGCAACCCGAAGCCCCAGGTAGGTTTTCCATGAGCCCCGGAACCCTCGAGTGGAAATCCGAGGATCCGGTCGGTTACACCCGCGATGGCCACTCGGCTGTTGTTTTTTTCTTTGGTTCAAAGGTGTGTGGATGAAGAGGGGTTTCTGGGGTGGAAGACTTACTCCCACGAGCCCGAGAAAGGCATGACTCAGGGCTCGATCTCAAGACTCTGAGCCAATCAACATTTGCACGGTGCACATGTCCTGAACTAAGGAACTCAAAGCATACTCCAAAAACCCCAACGCGAAAGTTGTTCCAAGCCCAATCTCCAATCCTGAGAAAGCAGCACGCGAAAAGCCTCAACGCCAAAGAGTTTTTCTCTCCAAGGAAGCGTGGAGACCTTCAAGCGTCGCCGAGAGACGGAGATCAAGCACCGCGGCTTCAAAGGGTTTCTGGAGGTTCTGGGGTTTGGGGCTTCAAGGTTTTGAGTCCAGGGCAGACGGTTTGTGTGCAGGAGCTTCAATATCATGAGTAAGATCGGAGTTGTAGTTTAAGAACATCTTTCAGCACCCTATACTAGACACCCTCAAGCCTAAGCCATTACACCAACAAGCGCTAGGCACGGGCGAGTCGCCATGTATGCCACGCTCGGCTGCCTGCCTGCAAACGGTGTGATTGGTCAGGGTTTGCTTACAGTTGTACGGCTTTGGGCTTTGGGTTTGGAATAGGGTGACCTTTGTGAAAGAAGCGAGTCTTGTCCCACTTCCGGGTTGAATGAACGATTGAAGCGGAACGCCACGCCAGAGGGGCCGAGAAGCCCTGCAGCCTAATTTCCTGCCTGAGGGTACATCGTTCCGGAGTATTTCAAGTGGCCCGGCGCGGCACTCGGCATTTTCGGCGTCGGACTTCGGCGCAGATAAGGGGGTTGGGTCTTGGGTTGCGGTTTGAGTGTTGGAGGGATGCCGGCTGTCATGCAGATATTTGTCAAGAAAGGTATTTGTGGTTTATGGCAAAGTGTCTCCAGATGAGAGGTATTGCAGGGGTGCACTGACTCTCAGATACCCAACGTCCTGGTTGCAGGGCCTCGGATATTTTCGGTTGGCCGCAGTGAGGACATGTGGATGTCCGTGTGTGCGCACTTGCTTTGTTTTAAAGGCGGCTGGAGTTTTGGCCACAATGCCCGCGGCCCCAAACCTCAATCTGCTCTTGTGCACCGATTGAAAGAGTCCGACATGCGTCTCCAAAGTGTGCTAAAAAGTGTTGGGTTTGTTCTGGAGCTCTAAACAGCAAGCCTCACATTAAGCTTC
The DNA here is from genome assembly GCA_905221635.1 of Symbiodinium sp. CCMP2456. Taxonomy (NCBI): domain Eukaryota; class Dinophyceae; order Suessiales; family Symbiodiniaceae; genus Symbiodinium; species Symbiodinium sp. CCMP2456. The sequence goes on from CAJNDV010033842.1 coordinate 7,077, forward strand.
ATAGATCTCATAGAGATTCTGAGAAACAGTCCCGGTGAAGGCTTCCTGTCTCCCTCCTTGGGATTGAAGTTCTCGGACGTGCCAAACGGCCTGGCTGCCATCACCAAGGTGCTGGACTTGGGGGCTGCGGGCGGGGTTTACTGGGTTTGCGGGCTTGGTGTGTTGTCTTGGTCCAGGGCGGCATTTGGATGTTAAGATATTTGCTGCCAAGCTTCAACATTGCCGCTTGTCGTTTCAAACAACAGGGACCCCTGATTATGCTCATTCAGACCCCGCATCGTAGGATCCTCACTACAGGAACCCCGAACCTCGAATGCCCCAAGATTCAGAGACACCCATATCCGAGGTGCCGGGTGCAGGCTGGGCTCAGATCGTGGCCTTCGCCGGCTACTACGAGCTCTTTGTGTATAAGTACAGCGGCACCCCCGGCGACTACGGCTGGAAGGTCATCACGTCCAGCGACCCAGAGGGTTTGAAGAAGAAGCTGCTTGGATGCTCAAGAAGCTCCAAGCCCAAAAGGCCTGATACTTTCAACGGAGGAGCCGGCACGCATAACTCACAATCCGAAGCACAACGAGCAGTATAGACCTGACCTCCCGACCCACTATCCGGCACTATCCTAGATGAAGCTTTCGAAGTCAGCACCACCTTCTAAGGTTGAGCGCTGAGATTGCCAACGGCCGCCTGGCCATGTGCCCTGGCAGGGTTTTGGGTTTAGCCCTGGGATTTCAGCAAGCCGATTTGAGGTTGGGATCCTCAGACAATGGGAGCAATCTAGGGCTGTCAAAAACCGCGGCTCGGTCTCTATAGGTTCATGTTCTTAGCCGTTTGGCCAGGGTCTGTGATGGCATGCATCCAACCTCGTTTCTTTTTCTTTCGGATTGGAATATATCCAGGGATCTCCGAACAGCAAAAGTGACGAAGCTACACTGTAGTTTGCACTTGCTAGCCCTCGGGTCTTTGTTCTGAGTCTTTGGGTCCACGGATCACACCCAAGCCTTGGCCCCGTGGGTGTAGGAAGTGGCATCAGGAAGTTTCGAGCATTGTCCAAGGATGGCGATCATTGGCATGTTCTTCCAGGACGGACTCACCGGTGCCTTTACTTGTAATGGACATTCCGTGAAAGCGTCACTATTTCAGCATGCACCCAGGACACTGCCAAAAAGTGCGCAAGGTGTTCCATGTCAGGTTCAGAAATTTCTGAGAATTAACGGTGCAATGCCCCTGTACCGAGGCTCCGCCTGGGGCGACTGGGCCAACTACACGGACTCCCCTCTGCGCGCCTTCGAGGATCAGACTGGAGCGACCCGGCAAGACAGGATCCAGGGTTTGGGCGTTCGGGTTTTCTTTGGGGCTTCAAGGCTCCGGCATTTGGGCTTGCAGGTTTGGGCTGAAACGAGGGCCACCAAAGCCGACAATAAAGATTTTGTCGCTTGGCATTCGAGGCAAGCAAATTGTGAAACAACATGTCCAGCCTACAGGCTGTAGGGTGTTCGGGCTTACGTCCCGTCCCAAAGAATAACTTGTCAGGTGCAGCCGCCTGTCGGATTCTGGGACCCCCTGGGTCTCTCCGCAAGCGGCAATGTCTCGGCAGCACGGCGAGAAATACTGCATCATGCGTAGGGTGTACATGGAATTCTGCTGACGTTGGTCTTCGAAGCAGTCTTGCACTGAGAAGCTTACCTCCGGGATTTCGGAGGTTACAGTTGACATTTCATGGCTGGTTCGCAGCTGCTTTCTCCTTTCTCGAACCATGTTGGTTGGGGCCCATGGGCGACCAAACCCTCGAAACCTTGAGGCTTGTTGTGCCTGCGACCAAGGACTTCAATCGCCGCCGTGAGGTGGAGCTCAAGCACGGACGAGCTGCTCGGAGGATTTAGGATCTTGACCGGAATGAGCTCTTAGCCCGAGGCTCATGGGCTGAAAGTTCAGCCATAGGCCATAGGTGACTCGACGCGGACATCCCCGCCCTCCCAAACCTTAGCGGCCCGAAGCTTAAACGCAATTTCTCGTCCAAAGGTGTCGATGTTCGCCACCATCGGCTACATCCTTCCGGAGTACTGGAGGCCAGGGACCGCGAAGCTTTTGACTTTGTCTGGGTTCTTAGCTACAATCACTGCACTTCTTTGCTTGGGTCCCTGTGTTGGAGCTTTACGGGAAGAAAAGCACCACAACTCCAAACCCGAAGCCCCGAACCCTGTAAACCACAGCGCCCGAGACCCCTACACACCTGCAAAGCTTTCATTCCGGCAGGTTCCCCGGATACCTCTCCAAGTACCTGGACATCAAGTTCGCCGATGTGCCCAACGGCCTGAGTGCTTTCTCCAAGGTGCCTTGAGAAGTGGGGGCGCAGGGCATAGGGCTTGCTGAGGATTTGCTTCGGGGCTCGGGCCGGCTGAGTACATGATCGAACACCTTAGGCCCAAGACCCTCAAGACCCTCAAGACACAACATCTACAGTAAGGAGGGACCCAGCGACACACCCTTGCCTCGAGGAGTACACCCCAAAGCCCAATCAGAAGCTCTCTATACTTCAAGGGATATATTCCTCAACTAGGAACTCAAACACACTCGGAGAAAAGCTCTTGTGGAAGCAACACGAGCACCTGCCAATATTCTAGGTCCCTGCATTCGGCTGGCTGCAGATCGTCGGCTTTGCCGGCATCGTGGAGGTCAACGCGCCTGGGCCGAGAGACGTTTAGGATCTTCTGGTTGAGTCTGGCAGCTTTTGATGTATGTGCTTGGGGGAATTGCCAGGCTCCATTTAGACTCCAACCCTTCCCGCATCTTAAAACTCTGCATCCCTCAAGCCCGAGCTCCGAACACATGGCGCCCGCATCCCTCCGACTCCCTCTGTGTATCTTGCCGAGATCTACAACGAGCAGATCAACAACGAGCCGGGCAACTACGGAGCAGGCTTCCTCGGCTTGAGGCAGGGGACGACTGGGGAGGGTCGAACTGTTCAGGATGAAGGTTGGGGTTGGGGGCTTCGAACTTAGGAGGGTTTTAGGGTTGAAGGTTCAAGGAAGTTCGTGGATTTGGTCATTCAGTCTCTCTGGGTGTGGGTTTAGTCTCTGTGCGTGTTGGCCGGCATGATTCGTTTGCGCTTTGCGAAGGTTTGTCGGAAACTTAGGTTGTTCCATGCTAACCGTATAGGATGTTCCAGTATTTTTGGTTTAGGGTGCCCAAACCCTGAAGCCCTTGGAATTGGCTTCTCTGGGGCATTCGTGCGAACCTTTGAATGTCCGCAACAGGGATCACAGCCACCATCCCTTACAACCCGAACCGGCGATCTTCAACTCCAAACTTAAACCCAATTGCCCGCTGGGCTTGCAGGGTGTTGAGGCTTCAGGGTTGAAGCAGGTCCATCGGCATCATGAACACCGGCATCGAGGACCGGGTTCCCAGCTGATGCTTGCGGGCACCGGAGCCGGAAACGGCCTTTTATCCTGTTTCTGTTTCGTTAATCTAGTTTCGGTTATGAAAGGTTTAAGGCTCTGTGCACACGAAAGCATCCCTGAGTGACAATTTGGTTTGTTCTAAGGCTCTTAATAGACACTCGGCCGAAATCATCGAGATTGAAGCTGGATCCTCAATGTTTTGGACCGTCTTGGCCGAGCACACTTCAGCTCTTCAGTTTTCAGGCTTCCGTGTGTTTCTTTAGTGTTGCTCAGGACTTTAAGACACTTTAAGTTTCGGTGTAGTGCACGAACATGAGGTGATCCCCAACTGAAAGAGCCATGTTTGATGCACCACTGCAATGAAGCTCGCATGCCCATTGCACCCTTCCTGTTTATCTGCGGAGCCCCTGTTGTTGAAGCCCAGTCGTGCGAGCCAGCTCGTGGGCTTATGAGCCAGCTCAGTCCTGTTGGGTGATGAAACCTTACTAGAACAGCAAGACAGGCTTACACCCTTCGAAGCTTTACGCTCAAGGTGAAGGTCGCACCTTTACACCCGTGCGAAAAGCGATACCCTAGGCCCCTCTCGCACGACAACGAACATACTTTCGCAACCCGCAGGACCCTGAGACTCGCAAGAAGAAGCTCAATGCTGAGCGACTTGGCTGTGGGGCCTTCTTGGACTATGGTTATCGTACGGGCTGAGCGAGCAACATGGAGATTGAAGCTCCTCCACTAGCAACTTCCTACAGCCTGAGAGGGTTCACCTGGGTCTCTGCCGGAAGAAACCCTTATCCTGCGGTCCTACAGCTGTTATTCTTATAGTCGTATCACGAATGTTGTCGTCAAAGTGCCCTTGATGAACAAAGGCCCAAGCCCGTCACAAACTCCAAACTTTATCTAGCGATATGGGCCGTGCAATCCAGGCCACACTGGCCACACACCATGCAGCACCCTAAGCAATCCAGGTTGGCCAACGGACGCCTTGCCATGATGGCTATCATTGGCATGTTCTTCCAGGCCAGTACTCGCCCATGGTATATAGGAATTGAGGGCTTCAATGTTAGTGTTACATGAGGCTCAGGCTTTCGCCTTCGCCTTGAGATTGTGCAAGGTCTTTATTCTGAATTCTGCTTTCCGTTCAATTGTTCCACGCGGCCATGTCAAACCTGAGCAGCAGGGCCGGAAGAATTAGTAGCACTATCCCCTTAATGCCGCCCTCTTCTGTAGTATAATATGCCCCAAATCTTATTCTAATTATTAGGCCATCCATCCCTCCCTTCCTCCCTACATAAATGCATACATGAAGGCATGGATACATACATACATATATACATACGTACATACATACATGCATACATACACACATACATACAAAACATGCATACATACCGACCGACCGACCGACCGACCG
>CAJNDV010033842.1:11951-31022 GCA_905221635.1 Symbiodinium sp. CCMP2456
CCGACCTACCGACCTACCGACCTACATACATACATACATACATACATACATACATACCGACATACCGACATACCGACATACATACATACACATATGTAGGTATACATACAAACTTGCACAAAGCTAGCCTCCTGATAAACTTCGCAGGCTGCTGAACTCTACCGAGTGATACGTTGCTGCAAATGTTTTGTCTCGTGTTTGTTTGTGGAGGACGGCCTGACCGGCTCTGCCTGGGGTGACTGGGCGACGACAGCTCGCGGGCGTGTTTTTGGGCGTTTGCGGTTGCTCTAGAAGTGTAGGGCTTTTGGCCTGGTGTTGCAATCATGATCGGAGAAAGTTAGCAACACGAGAGCGGCAACAGAAACGAGCACAATCAAAGCAGCAGACAAAGAAGACAGCGGGCTTCCACAGCAAGGGCGATGTCTTTCTGCTGCCGAAATCATCAAGACGATCATAATAGCTTGTGCTGAGGCTACTTAACCCAAGGAATGTTAGCGATCCCCCAAATACCCTGCATTATTAATTTGAATATTTTTTCCCAGTCTGGATGGGGAGGTGCAAGATTCATGTAATTTGGCCAAATCCACAAAGCTGCTTTTGCTCTGCGGGGTCAGACGGTGTTGTTTGCATTCTAAACAGCGCGAGATTTCCTCCGTCCACATTGAGGTGAGAACAGTTTTGTGTCTGTGTTTTGGTTAGCTCTCAGCCCTTTAGCCGCAGACCAGGTGATTGGGCCAACTACACTGCTTCGCCTCTGCGAGCCTTCGAGGCGCGTTTCGCTCGCGCATGGCCGGGGACTTATTGCTTTAGGTATTTGTGGGTTCTACGACGATATGGTTTTTGGGCTCAAAGGCGGCTATGGCTATGGCTTGGTGTCGCAGACACTGGGGGGCAAGCAAGGTTTGGCAGTCGTTGACGCGTGCGACCCTTTAAAGCAAAGAAGATCCAAAGTGCTCGATACCAAGAAACATAAGCATCAAGCGGTTATTTTCATGTAGGTCCGGTCGCCTTAAGCTCAACATACTTGTCAGGAGGAGCTGGGCGTTCAGCCTCCAGTTGGCTTCTGGGAACCTCGGCAATGACAAGTTTTGGGTGAAGCTTTCACTGCCACCACTTGCACCGGCACCAACCGTGACAATCAGCATCGCCTGTCAAGGTCAGAATCATCGCCAGCACCACAACACCATCGCCACTAGAATCTCCATTGCCAAATATCCACCCACAAGCAGCAAGCACCACAGTTGACAGCTCTCCGCCTCTTCGCCAACATAGCGACCATGGCCGTCTCCAGAACTGCTTTCACAGTGATCGTTACAACGCAATCATCGCCATTACCTCCTGCTACTGCAGGCCTTCCCCATCACCTTCAATTCACCATCATCGTCATGGGCATCATCCGAATCATGATCATCGCCGTCATCATCATCATCATCATCATCATCATCATCATCATTTGCATCATCATCAGCATCATCATCAGCATCATCATCAGCATCATCATCAGCATCATCCATCACCATCACCATCAGCAGCATCACGACCATCACCACCACCATCCTCGCCATGACCACCATCACGTCTCCATCACCTTCGTCCCTGGCATGTTCGGGCTCTGGGGGCTTCTAGGGTTGCGGGTTCTGGGTGTCATCTTCGGGGCAAGCTATCTAGGTTCTGAAGGGTGTGGGCGCAGACCATGTAGCACATGAATGTTCGTGAGACTGTACCCGGTCCCCCGAGCCGATGAAGTCCGAAGGACCCTGTGGGCTACACTCGCGACGGAGTTCTGGCTGCAAAGTATGCGGTTGCCGCAGCTACAGGGTGAAGATGTGAAGAATCAAAAGTTTCGCGGACTAAGCCTTGGAACCTTTCGTGCGGAGTTTTTGCGGGTCGAGGGTTTAGGAGCTCGTTGACTCTTTGGGGCTTATCTCCCGGACCACCAGAACAAGACTTGAACGCAAACCTTGGACTAAGAGCATTCTGCCTTGAACCTTAGCAGCAAGCAACCGCTTGACGGCAAATATCCCGGGACGTAACCAGCTTTGGGAATGCTGCAGGCAGCAAACTTCTCAAGGCTGCCGTTGCAATGTCAAAAACTGTTGCTCGCGGTAGAAGACATCAGAAAGTTCAAGGAAGGTTCGTTCAGGCTTTCAGGTGACCCTGAACTTTTCTGAACCGCAGAGTTCAACCCCTGTTCTTTGGCTTCAGTCCAGGAAGTGTGGAGACCTTCAAGCGCCGCCGAGAGACGGAGATCAAGCATCCTCTTTGCATGTTTCGAAGACTGCGGGATATGCGTTGCGGGTTCGGGCCTTTGTGGTTGAGAGTTTAATAACTGTGCGGCGTTTGTTTAGCGCAGCGGGGTTTCAAGTTTCAGGGGTTTGAAGTTTCCCTTGGCGCTGATGGAACATTGAAAGTAAGAACAGAAAACGTATCGACTGTGAAGGATAGGGGAACTACCGAAAACAACAGTGGCACTAGTACTGGTATTGGTAGTGGTAGTGGTTGTGGATGTGCTAGCAGTAGAGGCAGTGGTACTGAGAGTGGTACTGCACCGTTGTCGTCGCGATAGTGGCAAGTAGCCATGTTACAGATTGAAGAACTCGGGCTTCGGTCTGGATTCGAGTGTAAGAGGCAGCGGGTGGAAGTGCCGGTGCCGGTTGGAGTCGGCCACGAAAGGCTGTGAAACTCGCCGGTTTGATGGGAGACCCCGCTTCAGCAGCGAACAGCGGACCAACAAGAGTCGTTTAAATTGGACGAGGGCACATCCTCGACACATCTGGGGGAGATAGCCGAATATGCTTCGAGGCAGGGGACTCAAGGTTTTTGGGGTAGATGGACCAGGGCACGGAGCTCAGCATTCATTCTTCAAGCGAGGCATGGTCGCGTGGCGATGTATGCAACCATGGGCTGCGCGGCAAAGCAGGGAGTTGTTCTAAAGGGCCCCATGAAGAGACTGAGGGACATTGGCACAACAAAAATGCACTTCGCACTAGCGAGAAGAGCGCTTTGAGTAGTCATGGTCATGGTATACTCGTAGTCGACATCGTAGTGATCGTCATCAAACTCATCACCATCATCATCATCATCACCATCATCATCATCAACATCATCATCATCATCATCAACATCATCATCAACATCATCATCAGCATCATCATCATCGTCAGCGCCAACATCACCAGCAACAGCATCATAGTCATCAACATTTTCATCATTGTCGTCACCACCATCACCATCATCATCATCACCATCATCATCATCATCATCGTCAGCTCCAACACTATCACCAGCAACAGCATCATAGTCATCAACATTTTCATCATTATCGTCATCACCATCGCCATCATCACCATCATCATCATCATCATCCTCATCATCATCATCCTCCTCATCATCATCATCCTCATCATTCTCATCATCATCATCATCATCATCATTATCTTCATCACCTTCACCATCATCATCATCATCCCCAGCATCATCATCATCATCATCATGTTTCCTTCTCTTCTTCATGGCACTCCTCACTCGTGGTGTTTGTCATACTCATGATCATGATCCTGACGATCACCAGCATCGCGACCCTCGGTGGCATCTTCATACTCATCAGCCTGGCCATCACACGAACAAAAGCAGCAATGCAGCGCCTGCAAGAACAACAGTCTTCGGAACAAAAGCAGCAATGCAGCGCCTGCAAGAACAATAGTCTTCGGACTCACACAGCACGGCATGCTTTGAGGCTACATCGTGCCTGAGTACTTCAAGTGGCCAGGACTGGGTGTTCGGAAGAGTAACGTTCAGGATGGTCACAGCTGCAAGGACATCTCTTTCAAACTGGCGTGTCGAAGCAGTCGTGCCGTGTCTTGCTGGTAACGACAGGGTTTATTGCTGTCAGCTCCAGATGCCACCAAGACGGTAAATAGGACCTCCCTGCAGGATTCCTGTCGCCCTCCCTCGGTCTCAAGTTCTCGGATGTCCCCAACGGCCTTGCCGCAATCTCCAAGGCTCCATGTCTTTTGAGAGGAGCCTGGTGTCTCTTGCCGACTTGACATGGGTCATTACATGATCTCAGATTTTACTGAGGAGTTTTCGGCATCCTGGGCAGGTTCATTAGGATCACCCTGGGCCATCATTATCAGTAAACCTGAAAATACTTGTGTGAGAGCTGCACATTCGAAGGACGCTCCTGGGAAGTGGACGTTTTGTGGTCCTGAGGTTTGTATTCGATCGCACTGCGCCTGCTGCTACTACTACTGCTGCTGCTGCTGCTACTACTACTTCTACTTCTACTACTACTGAAAAATTATACTATTGGTACTAAATAAATAATTTTTGTAATAGTAAGTAACGTTAGTATTAATCTTAATAAGCCTAATGATCGACTGTTTAATATGAATGCTAAGATACATATTCTGGTAGTAGTAATACGACGGCGCCAACGACCATCACCACCGCCACCGCCGCCACCACCGCCAACACCACAAACACCACCAAGACCAACAGCCACAGCTATAACTGCAACTAAAGCTCCTGCAAATATGGTTCTATGCTACGATCACTCCCTCTTTGAACAACTGCTTCGATTCATTCTGTTACTACTTTAGTGCGAGCTACTGCTATTTTCGTGATACTCGGTACTTTCTGTGCAGAAGCCTCAACGAAGCGATCTGCAGGTTCCTGGCGCCGGCTGGGCGCAGATCGTGGCCTTCGCCGGCTACTACGAGCTCTTCGTGTACAAGTACAACGGAACCCCAGGTCGGACCCTCTAAAACCTGTCAGGCTTTGGGTCTAGGGCGGGCTAGAGTGCTTCTCGGGTTTAGGCGGTATCTTCTAGAGTTGGAGCTGTTTTTGTAACGACCTCATGTTGCTGACGCCAAACAGACACTCTCATGCCTTGTGACAAGGAGCCGCTGTAACAGCGAACAACTCCGGTGAAGTCTTATAATTCGCCACAAATACTGTAAAATATCCAATCAGCAGATGCAATGATACTAGGAACAGCAAAAACACTCATCTGTTTTACAGGTGTTTTATGTGCTCTGCCAGGTGACTACGGCTGGAAGCCAATCACGTCGGCTGATCCTGAGGGGCTGAAGAGCAGCCTGGAGTGCAAGGAGGGAAGATTTGGAGGGCTTGCAGTGGGCGTAGATATCTGTGGGCTCTGGGTCGGTAGAAGTCAGAACCAAAACGACTACTTTGTCATCACATCATGACTTGTCACACTACTACGTCTATTGTGCACCGGGTGATGTTTGTTCGAGGGGTCTAGCGATTCGGTTCGGCGAGCTTCGTCGTACCAGCATTGTCAAGGTGATTCACTTCATTACCTCCCTGCACTCTAGACTTTAAAACCTGAGTCCAATTTCCCGACCCGATGTGACACACATAGGCACACATGCATCTATCTATCTATATATCTATATGCATCGGTAAGTTCAGATTTTGCATGGTTTATATCTCAAGTATGCCACGGCGACCAATTACTGAAGCAGCTTCCCATCTCAGAAAAGCTCAGCGCGGAGTTGGCCAACGGTCGCCTTGCCATGTGCCTGGGCTCCTGTTAAATCCCGAAGCCAGAAACTGCAGATAAATCCCTGCCGGACTTCAAATGAGCGGTGTGGGATCGATAGCTGGGTTCTCATCGGCATGTGAGGAACGATTCTGAGCGTGTGTGTGTGTGTGTGGGTTGTCATCGGGCGGTTCGGTCGATACCAATACTTGTGCAATATTCTGTGGTCTGTGATTGGCATATTGCGGGAGTTGCGGTTCGTTCGGTTTCCCACCGCTCACCCCTCCACCACCACCCCTGCGCCCTCCCTCACCGCCAATTGTGGGTTGGAGATCTTTACTGTAAGTAGATAAAACAATGGCTTGAATGCTGGAACTTAATGCCGCGCAACGATTGAAATCTACTCAAAACGGGTTGGCCCGGCCTGTGAGGCCTTGTAGGCCCCCCCCCTCCCCCCCCGCCCACGGCGCGAGCGCAGGTCCAAGTTTACGTTCTGGGCGGCAGTAAGTTAGCATCCCTGTGTCCTCCAGCCTCCCACCCTCCAGCCCCATCTTTTACGAGGTGGGGGGATGGGTGGTGCTGGGAGGTGGGAGTGGGAGGTGGAGGTGGCAGGTGGGAGGAGGGAGGAGGGGAAGTGAAGGGCAGTGGGTGGTGGTGGGATGGGTTTGGCGATATGGGGCGCGTAGGATACCAACGGTTCGGTATGTGGTGCATTCCGGTTTGCGATAGACCGACAAAGAGAGACAAAACACATATACATAGATGGCTAGATAGGTGGATAGATAGGTTGAGAGAGAGAGAGAGAGAGAGAGAACAGGAGGGGGCTACCCTCCTGCCCTAGCCCTGGCGAAGGAAAGAGAGATAGACAGAGAGACAGCGCGAGAGGGGAAACGTCGTTCGTGCTTGAGCCTCTGGAAGGCTGATCAGTAGGTGCAGGGACATGATTGCCCTCGGGTGCACAATGAGGGCCGAAGAAGAAGAAGCAGAAGCGAGCTTCCTCCTACAGCAGTTGAGCCCGCGAACACGAGACCCCCCAGGATGGCCATCATTGGCATGTTCTTCCAGGACGGTCTGACAGGCGAGGGCGACCAAAGGGTAGCTGGTTCTTTTGGCAAGCGTAGAAACACCAAGCTCCCCAAGCCCTGACGTTGAAATTGGAGGAATCCGCAACCGAAGGTTGGGCCTTCAAGGCACGCTCCAGAATCACGAAACTTGTGCCAGCCCCGAAACCATTCCCAGGAACCCCAGAACCTTGCACGGTCAACACTCCCCAACTCTACAGAATCCTTAGTAGCGTGCTTAGGGCTCTCGGGCCAAGGCCCGACGTAAGCCCGAAACCTTCAAAACACCAAAACGTGTCCGAAGAAAAGGTGCAGGTCGTCGTTCCGATGTTTTCTTGTAATTCCACCCCCCAAACTCGAAATCCCAAAGGCAGCGTCCATCCATCATAGTGGTTGAAACCATAGAGACCCTAAAAAGTGGATTCTGTTGCTCCTCGGAAGGCTCTGCCTGGGGTGATTGGGCCAACTACACCGACTCCCCGCTGCGCGCATTCGAGGATCAGACTGGCGTTCCGTGGCGGAAGTGGAAAGGTTTGCGGGTTTAGGGGTTCAGAGGCTGTGGAAGAAATCCAACACGTTCACCCTAAGCCCTGCATCCTGACCGGGGACAAGAGCTGTAAGAACTCCTACACACGCAGTCTGAATTCTAAAGCCCCAACATCCGCATCTTGAGTCTCAAATCCGAAATTGGCCCGAATCCCAAACCATTCAGGGTGAACCAGGGTGACGAATTCGAATTTGTTGATTTTCAAAACGGCGTTGGCGATAAAGCCGTTGAGATGAAGATGGTGACGACGGTGATTGCGATGATAATGGCCATGATGCTGGTAACGATGCTGCTGCCACTACTGCTGTTGCCGCTGTTGCGACTGCTTCTGCTGCTGCTGCTGCTGCTGCTGCTGCTGCTGCTGCTGCTGCTATCGATGACGATGAAGATGATGACGACAGGACTAAAGAAAACATGAGCAAGCAACGGACGCGTGTCAGGTGCAGCCCCCTGTCGGCTTCTGGGATCCCCTCGGCCTGTCGGCTAGCGGCAACGTCTCGGCCACCCGGCCGCCGGAAGTTGCGCGTGTTTTCATATTTGGGGGGCTACTCGGATTTAGGATGGCTGCTTGTAAGCATGAAGAGCTGAGGGTTTTGCGCTTTAGGTCTTAGGTGGCCTGGTGGGTTTAGAGGATTCATTTCTTTCAGAGCTTCGCCAGGATGAGCCTTCCGCTTCCATGGGTGGAGCTTGCACACCCGCACATTTCTATTGAAAAGCCCAACCCCAAACCCTAAACCCCACGTGGAAGTTTCTGACAAAAAGGGGTCCACTTTGCTGGTGGTCCCGAAGCAGGAGAAAGGGACCGACCGTTCTGGAAGCTACTCTCCCGGGGCCCAAGGATTTCAAGCGCCGACGTGAGGTCGAGCTGAAGCACGGACGCGCTGCTTGGCGGACTAAGCGACATGTAGCCTGAGTCATAAATTGTCGCACAGGGTGTCGGATGGAAGGTTTAGTAGTTAGTTTCGCAGCCTCAGCATCGGATCCCCTAAACGAAGCCCTGAGGTCGCCATGTTCGCCACCATCGGCTACATCCTGCCAGAGTACTGGAGGCCTGATATCAGTAACAAGTCTAGGACCAGATATCATCATTACTAGGTATGCTAGTTTTCGTAGTAGCATTCTTATTCTTCACCTTCTTGCTGACAATCTCTTTTTTTGCGACTTCCAGGGTTCAGTTTTGCAGAGCTTTAGGGCTTCACGTCATGCATTGGTGGCATTGTGGGTAGAGCTGATTTGAACTTGGAGACTGGGAGCTCGGGGGTAATAGATGGTACAGTAGACGCATTGTCCGAAGTTAGGGTGCCTTTATCTCCATTCACTCATCTCTTGCAGGGTTTGTTGGCCTTTATCGGGTGTTGGTCGGTGTGGGATGAGGACGGAGGCAGCAAGCCGCCAAACGGGCTTGGGGGCTGTTAGTTGTTTGGCTTTGGGGTTCAAGTCCAGCGGTGCACGCATTTGGGTCTACGTAGGGCGTAGGGGTTGGATTGCAGGCACATGTGCTTGTGGGGCTTCAGGTTGCTTGTTTCCTGACTGCGAGGCCCTAAGTCCAAGCACTAGTTATGCTAATTCTTGGCGTTCTTCTGGTTGGCTCTTTAGACTTTAACTTTTTGGGTTTCTATATGAACTATATTATCTAGGCTAAAAGTTTAACTTTTAGGAGGGGTTCAGAAGTACGCCAAGAATTGCCTCACATGGACTCTAAATAGCAGCTAATTCTGCATCTTCCACACTCCGAAAACTTCCTTGGAAGCACGGAGCTCGACTTCTTTCGACTCCCTAAACGACCCTGAACCCCAAGTCTCGATTCGTTCATGAAGCGCGCATGATAACTGGTTCAGGGTCGTTTACCTTTGAGATTTGGCTTCAGGGGTTTGCACTGGGTCAAAATCTGAAAGGTTCCCGGGATACCTCTCCAAGTACCTGGACATCAAGTTCGCGGACGTGCCCAATGGCCTGAGCGCTTTCTCCAAGGCTCGTCTCGGGGCTTGGGGAAGTCAAGACAAGAGTTCAGCAGAGGGGATTGAACCCTTGCTAATACAAGCCCAAAAGTTCCATGGTTCAGATGTAGGGGACCTTCAGCCCTAAACCCTTAATGGCCGGCTCAATCAGGTGCCCGCCTTCGGCTGGCTGCAGATCGTGGGATTCGCCGGCATCGTGGAGGTGAACGCAGCGAACTCAGATCTCTATGAAAGCTCTGCGCCCAGAGTCCTGAGCAGGATATTTGGGGATGCATAACTGGGCTGCAAAGCCTGTTTCAGCATTCAGCATAGCATTGAGTGCGCTTGATTGCACGGACGCAACTTGGTGTCAGCATAGAGTGAGTTGTACCTTCGAAGCACCGAGCTACCCAAATGGAAACTACAACTCAAAGACTGAAGTCTTCACCTTCTCGGCGTCGGGTTCAGGATTGAGGTGGCTCCATTTCTTTGCCTTGCTTTCCGTCAACGAGCTCAGCACTAGCTAGCTTTTTTCCCCCACTNNGGGGCGATGACGCTTGCGGAGCCCCCCTGAGATGTTGAGAGGGACGTGGGAGGTAGGCCGCACCGTAAGTGCTGGTCGACACTCACTCACTCACTCACTCACTCACTCACTCACTCACTCACTCACTCACTCAACGAGCTCAGCACGGTAAAACCGTGGACCCGCTTTATGTCGCTGCGCCTATCGGAATCAAGTTGTGCGACCGTCCCTGTCGAGATGAGACTGCGAAATGGACGTTGGTTTAAGAGGTTACGGCCAGTATCTTCGCCCAGCAGCCAAGCGGCTTTGGACTTATTGTCATGTCAATCAGCGCTTTCAACTTTAAAACCGTCATGAACCATAAGCCCCGCAAGCTGGCCCTGAGTCTCCAAAGCACTTAGCCCGCTAAGCGACTACGGCGCCTCCAAGTTTTTGACCTCAAACCCTCATCCTGCAAAGCACAAAAAGCGCTGCATTCCACGGGACGCCGAGATCTACAACGAGCAAGTCAAGGATGAGCCCGGCAACTACGGCGCCGGTTTCCTCGGATTGAGGCGGGGCCCAGAAGAAAGCACAAAGCGAAAGTACGAGACAACAAAGAGTGCTGAGCTTGGGAAGGGTTTGGATCCTTGCGGGTCTTGGAGGATGTTCAGTTTTTATTTCGCTCCACGGTTCTGGGTATCTTTGCATCTAGCCAACTTTTGATGAATCACTGAGTCTGAGTCTATCTATCTGCATGTCTGCACGTACGCATTTGTATCAAGATAAATGGATAGAGAGGTGGACATCTGAAGACAGATAAGCAGGTTCCCTTTGCTTATAAGGGGCATGCAGAGCACGAACCGGCCGAAACCGCCTCCAAACCCGTAAGTCAACTTTGAACGCAAGGCCCAATACTCCGATCCATCCCATGACATCTAACACTTTGGACCTGAAACACTGACCCCCGAAGGCTGTGATCGCGAGGGTTGTTGGGAGCTGTCGCTAGCCGTCCTTCCAGGTCCATCGGCATCATGAACACCGGCATCGAGGACCTGACCGACAACGATGAAATCTTAAACCTGACATCCGAACCTTCTCGCACACCAGAAGCGCACATGCCCGCGTTCAATAGTTTAAAGTGCCTGGATTTGGATGTGGGGGGTCCCCAGGTCTTGGCTTTCGGATCCTACAGCCCAAACTGTAATCCTGTTTTCAGAGTAAGAACATGGTTTCACAGATGCAGGCACGCAAGAGGCGTCAGTAGCTCTTTGAAGGATGAGAGATCGTCGGAGTAGTCTCGATGGGATCGGACAAGCGGAGGCGCAGTTCCTGCCCATCTGCTAAAGTCCCGGCCGGGATCATGGTCAAACCCGAGTTGCGCTGGAACCGGCCACTCCGCCCTGAAGGTGCGCCGTGTGCCCCCAAAGGTTGCCCCGCAGCCTCGGATTCCACTTGCATCAAACGTTCCGCCAGTTGCACCCGCACCGGCCTTCTGTGGTCGCTGATGAACCCATCGATCACAGCCGGGATTCAACATGAAGAGCGTAGGTTTTGTAGTATACTATACGATAGTTATACCAAGGAGCCGGTCGGAATATTATTGTGAAAATGTAGGCGTTTATCTCAGCTGTGTTCTTGTCCTCTGTCTCGTATATTCAGCTGCTCCCCAAGCAGCCTAAACCAACACCTTATGCACCGAAGTTTGATCAACCTGGCTCCCGTAGTCAGGGTTTGGTCCGTATAAAGCAAACATGCTAAAACATGTTTATGCCATGCAAAACATGTGTTCGTCCAACAAAGTTCTCAACATTCTCAAAACATAGTTCAAGCACTCAAGCAGTTTTCAACTCGTTCCAAGCAAAACAAGATCACTTTAGTGACATGAAGCCTGAGGGCACACACCAAGGGCTCGCTTTCACAGTCTCTAGACTTCTCACTTGGCCCAACATCTCCTCAGCATGCTCAATCCCTTTCTGGACGTGTCTGAACGTTTACGATTGCTGGATCATGCCTGTCCTTCTTCTGATGGTGTTAAGCTGTAGCCATGATTTCTCCAAGACCCTCAGCCAAAAATGACCCCCCCACTTCAAGCTTTGCGCCTTCGTCTCCAACCCTGCAGGACCCAGAGACGCGAAAGAAGAAGCTCAACGCGGAGTCCCGTGGCAGCAAACCTGGGGCCGAAAAACTCAAGACAAAACTGAACATACTGTTGATGTGTCTTCTGTCGTTTAGCCATTTCGTAGTCTTGTTACTTGTTCTTTTTGCCTACTGTATACTAGTAGTACCTACGTATGATTTCGCTAGGATTGGCGGCTGTGACCTGGGGCTTGTTGCTTCTCTTGCGTGGCTCGTTCAGCCTTGAAAGATCGGGGTTTTCAGCTTTGGGGCCTCAGCATTGGTTCCCAGAAGACTTGCAGCCGCGGTCCCAAGCCCACATCCCTGTTTTCATTGTGCAGTTCTTCTTGAAGATTAGGTTCGGGGTGTTTTGGTGCAAGCTACGGCCCTTTGGTCCATGGCCGCGAAGCCTCAGGTTGGCCAACGGACGCCTTGCCATGTTTGCCATCATTGGCATGTTCTTCCAGGCCCCTTCCCCGCTTTATCGAGAGTCGAGGGTCATGTCCTAAGCGTTCGGCAGTCAAGCGGCTCTCACGCACGTGCCTTCAGATGTTTGAAGGCGAGGTGTGCAACAGCACTCTAAGCATGTGTGCGATACCAAAGCTTCTTTTTCCAAGTTCTCCTGTCGTCTGGCCGCCCAGTCAGGTGCAACATCTGGTGGCAGTCAATCAAAATGATTTTCCACACCCGAAGATGTGCTGCAGCCTGCGATGCCGAAAACGCCCAAGCTCCGGAAGCGCATCGCACAGGCCCTGGGCCAAGGCAAAAACGCCGTGTAAACAACCATGAAGCCCGTTCTAGTCAACGACCGAGTTTCATGCCTTGCGCACTTGGAGGACGGCCTTACTGGCTCTGCCTGGGGCCGCACGGCAGGAAGAGTTCCCGGAGTGCAGGGTGTTTGGGTTCTTGGGGTGTGGACATCCGAGGCTTCAGGGACATCAACAGAGTGTGGAACGCGTTAACCGCAGTGCCGCAACGATGGTGGGGCTTTTGCGCAGCTTGAGGAGTGGCTCAAAGCGGAAAACGCCTTGCCAAGGAAAAACGCCCTGAAAGCATTCAAACTTGCCCAGGTGATTGGTCGCTGTACACTGCATCGCCTCTCCGAGCCTTCGAGGGCCTCTTGGACCGCTAAGCGTTGGACGAACAAGGATGCAGCCATTAGCCTCGTAGCTCGAAACACCTCCGGCACCTAAAGCTTAAAAGAACCTTGCAGCCAGCAATTCCTAAGCCCCGAGCTAGTTGCAGCGTTTGCAGCCAAAGCCACCCAGCACCCCTGGCAAAACCTACAAGAGCACATATACACATGCATGCAGTACGTCGCCCCAGCTCCCCCCTTGGTGCTACTTCCCGCTTTCACATGATGTCTTGAGTACTCCAGCCTCAACCCTGACAGATTTGGCTTGCAGGGTTTTGGGGTAGGGGGGTTCAGGTTGAGGTTTGGCTTTGGCGTACGGCGTACGGCGTACGGGGTCTTGGATCTTCGGGTTTCGGGTTCAGGCCAACACCCCCACAGTTCGCAAGGGGTCAAGTCCCTCTCGCTTCCGAGGTGAGCTTGGCGTCCAGGCGCCCGTGGGATTCTGGGCGCCGCGGTTGCAGTTGCTCCCTTTTGCGGGTCTTCATATTGGGGACCCTGTCATTCAAGGCCTATCTTCGGAGTCCCGATCTTCCGAAACCGCCGCCCCAGCCCCAAGGTCGGAGTACAGGGTCCCGAGAACCCAAGCAGTGAAAACCTCCAGCCTAAACCCCAAAGCAGAGATCCTGTGCCAACCGTCGTTTCATTCAGGGCCGTGAGACCACCCACCTACCCACGGGCATCCTGGTCCTAATGCCCAATGTCTTTGCACGCTGAGGGGTTGCGGTTTGTGTTTTGGGGCTATCCGGCTTCGGTTCCATTATAGCCGGGCATTTGTGATGTTTGGTTTGCCGCCAATCCCCTCCAACCCGAACACCCTGGCTACAACCCCAAACCCGATACCCCAAGACGGAAAGCCCAGACCCAAAGGCCTAAACCCCAAAGCCCCGAAGCCCTGAGCCCTAAAACCCTACGAGCCCTAAAGCCCTGAAGCCCGAACTCCTAGAGCCACTAGGATCCTCTGGGACTCTCGGCGGATGGCGACGCCGAGGTCTTCAAGCGACGTGCCTCGGCAGGGTCATCAGTGTTTTTTGGTAGAAGTAATACCGCTTACCATTATGGTTAGGGCTTCTCTGCTGGGTTTAGGGTTTAGGGTTCCGCATTTACTCCGAAATAGCCCTTGCCGATCCAAGTGATCATCCGCATAGTACCCGAGGAAGCAGTATTTGCTTTTTGAAAGAACTGCCCAGCCAGGATTTCAACAATGCAACCCCGCATCTCTCTGAGGCCGCGAGGTGGAGCTGAAGCACGGACGCACCGCGGCTTTCGACTTGCATGTTCGCCGGGACAAGACGTTTGACCTTCTGGAACCATGTTTGACCTTTTGGAACCAGTGCTGGCTTGCGTATAGACCGCTTGCTTCGACGCCAGTTGTAGCTCCTTTCGTTTTTTGCGATTGCAAGACAGAGAACGATAGAGCGATCGAGAGAGAGTGAGAGCGAGAGCGCGAGCCCAGCAGAAGAAAAGAGACGAAGATAGAAGGAGAGAGACTTGGTGCTTCAGGGCCTCTCCTTGTGTAGAGCACATCCGCTCGAAAGATTGAGGGCCTCGCCCTTCCAAGACTTTCAGGCAGGACTCTCGGTTTCCAGGGGGTGCAGGATCTCGGATTCAGATTCAGGACCCTGAAGTCCGCCAGATCCCAAACCTCCAGTGTTTCACATCCCAAACCTTAGGCCACGAATAAGGAAGCCTGAGTTGTCGCAAATCATAATTTCCTATGAAAATCAACACGACTCAAGGTATCTCCATGTTCGCCACCATCGGCAGCGCCCTCGGCAATCCAAACCCAACCATGGGTTTCTGCGGGTACGCCAGACCGAGGCTACATCGTGCCGGAGTACTTCCGCTGGCCTGGAGAAGCTTGTTAGAGCAGTTCTGGTTTCGTCACAGAGCAACGGGATTTAGGGGTTGGGTTTGATCCGCACTAACCCGGCAAAACCGACATCAGCCCGGCAGCTCGTCGGCAATGAGCAGAGCTCAGGAAGGGCTTGTGCCAGGATCTTGCGGTAGAGGAGCCTCAGGAGTCAGAATGAAGAGCCCTGAAGACACTGGCAGCGGGCAGCTGTAGCTTGTGCTTTTTCAAGCTTTCCTGTCTGGAAGGCTTAGGGTAAAAGCTCAGACGGCATAAATGATGTTTACCTTTTTTTATTATCAACACATGCCAAAATCCACCAGGCAACATGGATGCCACTCGCAAGCTCTGAACCCAAAGCCTTGGGTTGTTGGAAAGCTTATTTTCAACCTTAATCGGACTTCCTGTTGAAACCAGCACGGCGCCTCGGGACAAGACCCGTCACAGAGGGCACCGCGATAATCCCTGGCAAAGCAGGCCTAGCTTGCTTTTGAGGAACTACCCTTAAACCTGAAGCCCTGAAGCCCCTAAGCCCTAAGCACCCTCAAGCCCTCAACGCCCTACGTCATAAACGCCAAAAGCCCTAAACACCTACCGCCCTAATGTCGCGACACCCTATTCGCGCAGGAGTCATAGAGCCCCGGAGAACCGTTGTATAGAACCCTTATAAAAGCCCGATAGAACGACTCTACCGTGACATGAAGCCTTATTGCAAAGAAGCTCAGGAGCTCTCCCCGAAGCTCGGCCTGAAGTTCACGGACATCCCCAATGGCCTGGCTGCTTTGACGAAGGTGCCAGGCGCGCCCTGGGTGGCTCTTGGTGGCTGCCTTCGAACAAGGGCTTTAACAGGGTGCTACAAGGGGGTTGAGGTTCTCACGATTTTTGTTCGCGGGTTTTCTGGGGATTTGTGGAACTGCAGGATTTCTTGATTTCAGGGGTCCTTTATTAGGGATCTTACGGCTTAGGCTTTCCATTCTGGCTAGTCTTTTCTGAACCTGATGTCCACGCTGATGCGATAAGCTGAGAAAGATCAGGTTCTACCGGTGATGAATTTCGTACACGAATAATCGTGATAACAACAGTGACCATGAGCATGATCACTACTAACTATGACGATGAGACACTTTCGCCCCTCAAATGCTTCCACGGCTTCGGAAGTCCCTCGTCCAAAAAGCCCTAGATTGCTAAATCCCATTTTTGGGACTTTTGGGAAGCAAGACTCCTGGATTCCGGGGCTTAGAGACCCAGAAAAGGCTTGAGAGCCCGGAGGCTTTCCTCGTTCTTGATGGTTCTGAAGTCGCTGAAACAAGAGTTCAGAGCCTCTTCATTTGCCGGGGCGTCGGGAAGCAGGTGCTAGTCTCAGGTCGAGACTGAGCACCTCAAGGCCTCAAATCCCAGGTTTCTCTACAACTGCCCACGGCTGGTGCTTCTCTGTCACCTCATGCCCCAAGCCCGTAGGGGCCCTGGCCCGGACCTCAATCCTGTGAACAGGTCAGGGGTGGGGGCAGATTGTGGCCTTCCTGGGCACGTACGAGCTCTTCATCAACAAGCCGGCCCTTTCTCCAATTCAGGTCTGTTCACACAACTCTTCAGGGCTTTGATTCAGGCTTGTAGGGGTAACTGGAGCAGAGCCTGTTGGTTGTTGCAGCGGAAAGCCGTTGTACGTTTCTTGCATTGCTGATGCAGTACTTGATCTAGAGGTGATTTCTCTGTTAGGGTTTGGCTGCTCCAGGATGTAGGGTTTTGGGGCCGTCCGGCGCAGGGCACGCAGGTGGTTGGAGCTGCGGTATTTTATGATTTCGGCTTCGGGATTCACAGGTTTGGGCTCTCAAGGGTTGTTGGGTTCGGTGTTTGCTTAGGAATTGTGTTTTCATCCCCGAGATCAAAACCTTCTTGACCCCGAGGGCCAAGGGATTCTGCTCAGGTTGGCGATGAGCCCGGCAACTACGGCACCTGGGATCGAGTTTATGGTTCAGGGAGGGAGGGGCGTGATACGGGAGAGTGTTCGAAATTCAGTTTTCTTGTTTTCCTTCAATGTCCCTGTGTAACCGTATTGGCGTTTTCAGGCACCTCTATTGATTGGGGGTGCTTGTTCCAAACTAATTACGCCTTACAGGCCAAGAGAGACTCCAAAGGTAGGCTCGAAACGCCAACCCACGCAACCCATCTATTAAACCCTAAACGAAACTCTCCGCCACCTCCAACACAAGGCTCCCCCGCCCCCCGGCCCCAAAGAAATGCAGAGCCCAGGCAAGGGCAACCTGGGTCTGGGCTTCCTGCCCTCCGTGGCCGACCCCGAGGCCGAGCTCCGCCACGCGCTCGTCCAGGGGCCTAAAGCAGAGAGAGCCCCAACTCTTGGACCCCAGCCCAGACTCTTAACTCTTAACTCTAAACCTAAGCTCTAACTTTGCAGGCGCGCACTCGCAAGCTCTCCGCGGAGCTTGCAAACGGACGCCTTGCGATGATGGCCATCATCGGCACCTTGGCACAGAGTGCACACAGAGTATCGAGTCTACGGGTTTCAGAAGAATGTGTCACTGCAAGCCTTTCTGGATGGTGTAGAAAAATAAGCCCCAAAACTAGGCACACTTGACCCTAGACCACACTGAGACTCTCATAACCCTATTCTCCTAGCAAGACCCCAGAGCCCCATCATGATTGAAATAGGGTTTTGCGTTTCTTTTGCAGGAACCCTGAGGAGTAGTGTTACCAGTATGGGAGTAGTGTTACCAGTACCTCTGACCCAGGCATGCTCTTCCAGGATGGCCTGACCGGCTCTGCCTGGGGAGCCCTGGCTGGCAAAAAGAGCCGAATGGGGTGGGGGGGGGGGGGGGGGGNNGGGGGGGGGTATATGCTTATAATTATAGTGTAAGGAACAAACATGGGTTATTATGGAGGGTGGCGGTTCCCAGGGTCGGGGCTTCGAGGGCGTAGGAGGTTTAGGAAGTTTAGGGCTTAAGGTACATGTGTCTCGTGCGGCCGGCTTGTTGGTTGGTAGCTTAGCTTCAGGTTGGTAAAGCTCCAAAACTGTAAGGGGTCCTCCTTCCGGCTGCGTGTATTATAGCTTCTGTACTGAGAGAAGTTTGTTGTGCTTGGTTCTGCCTTTTTGCACAGATGTCGTTACCTGGTGATGGAAGGCCTGAACCCTGAAGGAGCCCGGCTATCTCTGAGTTGTTGTTTATCAAACAATCTGCCACGTCTTGGGAAAAGTTTACATGTGTTGGCATTGCGCCAGGTCTTCTTTCAACATGTCCGGAGTGTGCAATACTACGATAAGCGCCAGCAACAACACCCAAAATCTTAGCAATCCTAGATTAATCCATCTCCTGATCTTTCATCCACCTCCCGCCTGGTTGTGCCCTCTTCTGGTTATTTAAACCTAGGGAATGCGCTTCTACCTTTCTGCCTGTTGCAACAACCTGAACTAGGCGGTTCCAAAGTTGCATGTGGGCCATATGGGGTCTTGGAGACACTCAGCCGAGGTGACTGGGCCCTTTACACCGACTCGCCCCTGCGCGCCTTCGAGCAGGACTGGCCGTCATGCTTGTTCGAGAAGCAACAACGGTAGACTACGATAGCAAAGATCATCACGATCACCATCATGGTCGTGATGCCCAGCTATGCGAAACAGGTACGAAGAAGTTAAGGAGGGCCCAGATGGTTGAGACACCTCTACTGCTGTGGTCTTGGATCTGAAAGGGCTAAGGGGTTTGGGTTTGTCAAGGTCTGCGCCGAACCCATTGGTAATCCGAGGAGCCCAACAGGGTTTTATTATGGGTGCCTAAAGAGCTAAAGAAGGGGCTTTGTTCTACTGCAACTCAGGAGCGGGCACCGACAGCTCCAATATTGCCAACCTTGAACACTTCCCCCAAGTCCGATTTGAAGAAGCCCAAAACCAAGAGCCATCCCAGGAGCTGGGTGCTCAGCCACCTCTCGGATTTTGGGATCCCGTCGGATTCACCAAGGACTTCGACAGTCACCTGCAACTTAGTTACACGAGGTGAGCTTTTCGAGGTACTCGGTAAGCTCCTTTTGAGGCACGTTCCAGCACGATTGTAAGACTTTCCAGTGGAAGCTGCTGTGCACTTGCTCTTGTGCGTCTGCGGGCTGCAATGTCAGTTAGCATCTGATCCTTCTTTCAACACTTGGCTGTCATATTAAGTGTAAACGAGCATTATGATTAACCTCACATCCTCTGTGCCAGCATGAAAACTTCGCCCTCTTAGTCCAAGTTCGTTGCTCACCATCATTCTCATCCTCACCCTCACCTTCATCATCATCATCATCACCATCACCACCGCCATCATCACGACCACCATCATCATCATTCTCATCCTCACCCTCACCTTCATCACCATCACCATCACCATCACCATCACCATCACCATCACCATCACCATCACCCATCACCCATCA
>CAJNDV010033843.1:12277-28641 GCA_905221635.1 Symbiodinium sp. CCMP2456
CCCATTCATTGTTAAGGCCCCTACATTAGGGCTTTGCGGTTTCAGGATTTGGACGTTGTAGGCTTCAGGTGTTAGGGCCTGCCCGGGCTTCCGCCATCAATGTTAAAACACTGATGCCTTGAAGCTCGAAGCCTTTTCTAAGGCCTGAACAACAACGGGGCTGAACTCGTAATGCGATAGTGGGCCATCTATGGACCTATATTGGCATTGCTATTGCTGGTGTCATTGGTATGCAGGCAGATATATAGATAGATAGGTAGGTAGGTAGGTAGGTAGGTAGGTAGGTAGGTAGGTGGGTACGTAGGTAGTGAGGTAGAAAGCCTCTTCTCACAACTCTGTGCTCTTCGCCCGAAGGTTTTGCCGGGGCGGCAGCTTAGATCAGATGGCATTGAGGATCGATTGTCTCAATGCGCTCAAGCAGGCTCGCGGACATGTTGGGGGGGAATATGTTCAGATTTGCATATATATGTATATAGATTATAGAGAGTGTGCTGGTGTACTACTGTTGGTTGTTGCTGCTTCTACTACGTATTTTACTACTGCTACTACTGCTACTATTACTACTACTACTACTACTACTACCACCACTACGACGCACCGCGCCCCACGGCCGCCTATGCGCGCGGTAACAATCGCAACGAGCACATGTGTTATCTACATTATTCGTTATCCGAAACATCAGGAAAATCTTGCTCCAACTACTTGTGCGAGAGCCAAATTTTGCTTTCATGGGGATGGATGCGCTCCTCCGAACGTCGTTATCTACAGCATGTCGTGCTTTCCGATGTTGTCCGAACAGCTGCAAGCAGGTGTATTTGCGGTGTCTTTTGCTTTTGCACAGTGCTGTCTTGTTCCGGGGAAAGCCGCACTTGGTTCCCACACGCTTCACGAGTGCTAGAAATGCGGCTTGAGCTGGCATTAACACTCCTACTACTACGCACCCCTCCTCCTACTACCACTACTACCACCACTGCTACTACTACTATACTACGACGACGACTTCACTGCACTTGATCTGAGAGACTTCGGATCTTTGGTTCAGGCTTGAAGGCTTTCAGTCAGGGCCTTCGGGGGCTTTGTGGGGAGAAATGAGAGTCGGCTGTAGGGTTTCGGGTTCAGGGTGCAGGGTTTAGGGTTTTGTGCTTGGGTTTAAGGTGTAGGTTTGCGGTTCCTGGTGCCTGGTGGGTGGACAAATGTCGTGCTTTGTTTATGCTTTCACGCCATGTCTGTTGAGCGTCTACGTACTTGTTCGTCTCTTGCTCAGGAAGATCGGTATATAAGACCCTAAACCCTAAACTCTAAACCCTAAACCCTAAACCGTGCACGGAACCGCACTCTTTTGCGGCATAATTAGGACCTTGAACCCTGGATGACAACCCAACATCCCCCTAAACCCTAAAGCCCTAAACCCTAAACCCTAACCTCCCCCAAACTCGTCTACACACCTTAGGCTCACATTTGCCCGGACATCTTGTATAGTCTCGTCCTTGGGGGGCCGGAGACTTTACAGGATGAGCTGAGACCCCTGAGAGAAATGTGATACAGTAACCCTCACCTACTCCAAGAATCCCAAACCTCTGTGGACTCGACACCCTCAACCCTAAACCCTACTCCAAAAATCCCAATCCTCTGTGGACCCTAAATCCTAAACCCGACTCCAAGAATCCCAAACTGCCGGACGAGTGGACCCTCGCAACTCCTGAAAACCGAACGAAGGCCAATGAGTGGGGAGCCAGATGTCACGAGAAAGGCCACCGAGCTTGTAGCCTCGCAGGGTTTAGGAATACGACTGCCCATGGCTTGTTAACGGTTTAGGGTTTAGGGTTTAGGGTTTAGGGTTTAGGGTTTATGGTTTAGTGTTCTTGGTGACTTACAAGTGCTATGTTGTCCAAGCACCTGTTTGACAACTTGTTGAAGTCAAGGCTCTAGCAATTTACGGGCAGGGCGGCTTAAATGGATTCCTTAAAGCCTCATTACCAACCATCAGTCTTTATGATTTCGCTCTGTTTTTGTTGCACTCGTGCTGGCCACTCAGCCGAATTATGCACACCAGACTTTGTCCGATCTTTGCCGGCTTACCTGCTTGTCTACCGTGTGCTTTGGTTGCAAGCGTCTTCCTGTGTTTACGGCTCACGGTGTATGTCGGGAACTTATAGACACCCTCCCCTCCCCCCATGACCTACCTCTTTATCTCTGTTGCTGTAAATTCCGTAGTGTGAAACGTGTCTTCCCCAACAGTCTTTTCTCGCCTCTGCGCCGTTGTGGCCTTTCCATTCTTGCCGGGTGCTGTGTGTACAATTACGAACAGAAGACAGTCGCGCGCGCATCCCCCGAAGCCCGAAACCATGCACCCTAAACTCCAATCAAACATTTCAAACTTCCGAAACCCTAAACCCTAAACCCCAATCAAACATCCTAAACCCCATACCCGAAACCCCAATCAAGCTTCCTAAACCCTAAACCCTAAACCCCAATCAAACTTCCTAAACCCTAGACCCTAAACCCCAATCAAACTTCCAAAACCCTAAGCCCTAAACCCCAATCAAACTTCCTAAACCCTAGACCCTAAACCCCAATCAAACTTCCTAAACCCTAAACCCCAATCAAACTTCCTAAACCCTAAACCCTAAACCCCAATCAAACTTCCCAAACCCTAAACCCTAAAGCCCAATCAAACTTCCTAAACCCTAGACCCTAAATCCCAATCAAACATCCCAAACCCTAAACCCTAAACCCTAAACCCAATCAAGCTTCCCAAACCCTAAACCCCAATCAAACTTCCTCAACCCTAAGCCCAAAAAGACCCTGAACCGATACCGTAAACCGCAGAAGGAGACTCCAATCCCTAAGCTGAAACCGTGATACTTTTTGGGGTCCCTTTCAGAGCCCCCTTTTACGGTTCGTTAGAGGAATCTATAAGGTCTCTATAAGGTTCCTATATGGGTAGTTCTCTAAATTGGGTCCATTCTTGGGTCGCCAACCTTACAAACAAGACCCTAAAAGGGACCCTCATTTAGAGAACTACCCAGGTGGAGACAACCACCGAAGCCAACGGAAACAGAGACTCCAAAAACCTCCGTGCTCGGCCGTAAGATCTGACTTTTGCTTTAATTTAGGGTCGGCATATTTGGTACTGTTCTTAAGCCCTCCACGTAGTACATCGTAATACTAAGATCAGATCATATCCGGGGAGCTTTAGGCCCGGAATGCACCCGAAGAGGAATGTAAAAGAGCCAAGACTACAGTACAATTGTTTGTTGTTGGGTACCAGTATGGGGTCGCCTAGTGCTACAAGGCTGGGGAAATGCGTATCGAAGCGAGCGCTTTCTCGTGCAGAGTTTAGCGATTATCTCAGCATCCGAAGTGTTAGGATTGCAAGAGCGAGTCTGTACTAAAACCCGTGAGTTCAGTTCCTTTGCCTTTCAGACTTCAGGGTTTTCAGAGTTCTGCGTTGCCTTGGAATTTGCAAGAACTGCAGCCAACATGGCCACTACAGGCGACACATAGTGTTTGGTAGTGGGGGCCTTCAAAATTAGGGGGAAACGATTCATAGGGTTCCTCACGAGTTTATAGTATTGCCCCAAACCTTAGTCGATTTTTCAAAACGACCATGCTTCCATATTACACCTTGTGGCTTTGGGTGAGAGATGGTCTTGCCTTCCAAACCGCGCGGTCAGGGACGGGTTCTGTTTAGCCAGAAACCCTTAACCCTGAACCCTAAACCCTAAACCCGCACCTGAAAGCCTGCCTCCCGATTTCGAAACCGTAGTAGAGCACCCACCCCAAGCGTACGAGGAGTTCAAGCCGCCGAAAAGCAGGTTATGCTAAAGTCCAGCAGAGCTTACGGAGCTGCAAGCCCAAGCCCAAGACCGATGGAAATCTGAAGGTTACCAGCAGAAGGAGTTCGAATACCTGGAGAAGGTGAACGACATGTCCCACCAGTGCATGATGAAAACCACCACCACGACCCTCGCATGGATGTTTGCGGTTTTAGCATTCAAAGGGTCCTTGCATTAGGGTTCGACCTGCTGTGGTAGCCAGCTAACGTTTCAAGACTTTCCTGGCGGAGGTGTTTGCCAACCTCATCGGATCACTCTTCTCCTTTATGCCCTTATTCTCCTTTGGACTTCATCATTGCTTTTGAGCTTTTGCTGCTGGTTCTAACCCTCTGGACTGCTGTTCCCGCACAGCAACTTCAGCTGCGTTACTTGTGGGATTCTCTTCGCATTGAGCTTGCAGAAAAGTGATCGCCCTTGGTTCCAGAATGTTCCACATTGTCAGTCGCGGCCGAGACTGTGGCCGTGAATGGCCTGACCAAGATCACCTTGTTTAACCCACAATGGGTGAATGCTTTGGACATGTGAATATTTAGCGCGCGCATCTCCGTATTGTCCCAATATTGTCGTAGTCTGTTATAGTATAATGTACCCCAATGCCCAAAGCCTTGTTTTTTTTTACAAGGCCCTTTTTTAGGCATTGATCAAATGCTGGCCGAAGGTACTGAGAAGGAATCCACTCCAGGGGTTTCTGAGATCTGTGTCTTATCAGCAACTCAACAGGCCCATGGTTGAACCTTGGACTAAGGACGACCACTCCCGGCAGATTGCTGTACTGCTGGGTGTTCCTTGGCTGTGGTTTCTTCCTCCAGGAACCTAAATAACGTTAATCTGCAGTGCAGGATCCCGAAACCCCAAATTTTTCAGGCCTAAGACCCGAAGCCCTAAACAACCCTGAGTTCCAACCCGCGAAACTGCAAAACTCGAACCCCCTAAGCCAACCCTGAGCCCTGTGATTCTTCCATGCTTCCTCGCCCCTAGGGTTTAGGAGCAAAGGGTGTAGGGTTTAGGGTTTGGGGCTACGGCCCATGTCAACCCTAAGCTCGTTTCCCCAAACCTTGAGGACCCTAAAACCCCTGAAGCCTGAACTCAAACCCTAAACCCCAAACCCCAAACCCTAATCCTAAACCCAAACCCTACATCCTGAACCCTAAACGCCCTAAACCCTAAGCCTTAAACCCTAAACCCTAAAAGCCCAAGCCTTCAACCCTAGACCCTCAAAAATGCAACACCCCCGCCCTCCAAGCCCCCATGGCCCTGAGCTCCGCACCCCCGGCCCCAACGCCCGAAACCACAGAAACCCCGCACGGTTTAGGGTTTAGGGTTTAGGGTTTAGGGGTTTAGGGTTTAGGGTTTAGGGTTTAAGCCCCTCGCCCCCAAAATGCAGCATCAACCTGAGACGCACGAGCTGAAATGAGCGCACTTTGCATTTTTTTTTGGGGGTAATGTGATATGATCCCTTATAGAACTGAAAGTGTACACTTTCCTTGGCTACTGACCTTCGAACACCGTCAACTTATCAGACGGCATTAAAGCCTGTGAGGCCTTTCTTAAAACCCAGAATTACGGCCCGAAGCCCTAAAACCCTAAAGCCCTGAAGCCGAAACCCCAAACCCCAACACCTAAGACCCTAAACCTAAAGCCGAAACCCCAAGCCTCAAACCGAAACCACTTAATCCCTACACCCTACACAAACCCCAAAAAAGACACTAAAACCCTAAACTCCCTAAACCCCCTAAACCCTAAACCCCAAAAAACCCTAAAACCCCCAAACACCAAAAAACCCTAAAACCCTAAAACCCCCAAACCCCCTAAAGACCCCCCATGGCTCATCTTCAGGCTCGTGGTGCCCTGGACCGGGGAGCCTGACCTGCTTCTCTTACATCAGCAACTCAAGGCCCCCAAATATATTTTGGGTTTTTCGGTTTAGGGTTTTAGGGTTCAGGGTTTAGGATTTTGGCATTGTTTAAAGCTTTTTCGGTTTAGGGTTTTAGTGTTTTAGGGTTTTGGATGTTTTTTGTTTAAGGCTTCCAGGGTGGTGTTGAGGGTTTTTGTGGTGTTTTTTCGGGCTTAGAGTTGTTTTGGCTTTTTGGGTTTAGGGCTGATGGTTTAGGGTAGAGGGTTCTTAGGCCTTTAGGTTTCAGGGCTTTCTGTGAACAGGTTTACCGCCCAAGAGTCCTATAGGTTTCGAGTTCTTGCCGCGTTTTCCCATTAAAAGGCTTAGGGTTTAGGGTTGAGGCATGTCGTCATGGTTTAAGGATTGGGAGTAAGGGTCCTGTGTTTAAGTCTTGCAAGGTTTAGGACCCATCGTGTTTAGTGTTCCGCTACCATGAATTCCGCACTTTCTTGGCACTGTCCTACTTCTTCGGGTTTAACATGGGGCCCTAACCCTAGCCCTAGATCCTAATTCTACACACTGGGGGTTGAAGGTAAGCTTCGAGTTGCCTTTTCAAGATCCATGCACAATGTAACCTGCCGAAACCTATTTTTCTGTAGGCTCCATTCCGCTAGGACCCTACGCGGCAGTGGCTCTGGTAGGCAAAGGTTGGGATAAACGAGAGTTGACGGCTCCCTTCGGCCTGGGACGCCTGCGTTGATGTAGCGGGGGATGCCGCACAAGCCCATAAGCCACAGGCCCACCAAAACTCTATAGTGCAAGCCCCACTGAAGACCATGAGCGATACCGGTTTAGGATCCTGGCATCCATTGACTTTGGGTTCCGATAAACCCTAAACCCTAAGCCTAACTACCCGGTGCCAGTTGAGTTTTGACAGGCTGGGATCACGTCCTGCGATGGCTTCGACGTGTTCTCCGACAGGCCCGCCCAAGCCGGAAATTCTGAGCCCGTCGCTCTCAACCCTGGCCCTATTTGGGCTTTAGGGTTTAGGACCTAAGCCCTAAATCCCAGATCCATCCAACGTAGGCCCTGGCTCGCCCTGAAGCACAAAGCCCTAAACAAGCCACAAAGTGCCTAAACCCTAAACCCTAAACCCTAAACCCTCTCCCGGTAGGGAGTTTCGGCTACTTCGGCAGTTGGCAAAGGGCCCGCCAAAAAAAACAAAAAACCTAAACCCTAAACCCTAAACCCTCTCCCGGTAGGGAGTTTCGGCTACTTCGGCAGTCGGAAGAGGGCCCGCCAAAAAAAACAAAACCTAAACCCTAAACCCTAAACCCTCGCCCGGTAGGGAGTTTCGGCTACTTCGGCAGTTGGAAAAGGGCCCGCCAAAAAAAAACAAACCAAAACCTAAACCCTTACCCCAAAAGGATAGGTTGGACCTCGAGATTCCAGTAGCCTCAATGGCTCTCGTTGTGCTTCGTAGCCCTGCGCAACTGCAGCAATGTTTGCGTACTATTGAAGCTGAAATAGCTACCTACATTACTCCCTAGGGTTCCTCATGATTATATAGTATAATCCACCCCAAAACTCTCTTGTGATGTTTACAAGGTCCTTGAATTAGCCAAAACCTGCTTGTGCATGCCACAGTGCTGGCCTCAAGCTTCCAGCTTCCAGCCCCAAGGCCTTGCAACCCTGGGCTTTATTTAAATCCCTAAGCCCCAAACCCTGAACCTTGAACCCAAATTGCTAACCCCAAACCCTAAACCCTGAACCCTAAACCCAAAACCCCAAACCCTAAACCCTGAACCCTAAACCCAGACCCTGAACCCGCCCTGAACCCTAAACCAAATTCCCAAACCTAAAGCCGCGGAGCCCTAGCGATTCGGGTGCTCCGATGTCGTTTCATGGGCTTTCGGGTTGTATGATTGCAGAGAGATGCGTATCACAAGCGCTCGGGCCGCTGAAGCCCCACATAAGTCATAAGGACCCTTAGGGGGGTAGGGGCAGGAGGCCTTCATACCTGTGATAAGGACCTAAGAAGGCCTGCTTAAGGAAGGTCGAGTCCCCTACCCCCTCCCCCTTAGCCTCCCTGAGAGTCCCTATGAATAACCCCGAAGACCTCTATGCACTAAACTCTAAACCCGAAACACGAATCATGACAACCTCACAGCCCCAAAGCCTTCAAATCCTGAACTCTTGCTGAAGACTGCACCGCAACAACCCTGAAGTCTTACTCAAACTGCCTCACTCAAACCCCGAAACCCTATAGACGCTGACCCTGAATCTGTTCGGCTCGAGAGGAAGATGCGCATCGGTAGCCTGGACACCATCGAAATCAGCGACCTCGACTTGCACTGCAAGATCAACCCGACACTTGCTTGGAAGAAATGGGGGCGTATGGCTTTATGTAGGATTTAGAGTTCAGGGTTTCGGGTTTAAGCTGAGCAAGGAGCTCGGAAAGTTTAGGTTTTAGGGTTGGGAGTCTAGGCTCGATAGAGTCTTCTACAGTGTACAACATCCTGGTGACCTCAAGATAAAGTGCATGGAATCCCACCATTCTAAACTCTTACACCCTACATGCGTTGTCAAATCAAACTTTCTGGGGATGCTGGGTCAGATTTGTAGAGCACGGCGGAACTACGGCTGATGAGAAAGATCCTGCATTACCCATAATCAGGAATATACCCGAATTCCCATAGGTTAGGGTCCCTAAAGTAATGCAGGGTTTATATCGTCAACAGTATGGGGCTCTCCATACATGGGATCTTATTGATGGTTTTTGGACATGCAGCGTCAGGTGTCGGTAGATTGCTTCGGCGGTTTATGGCAGGAGTTTTTGTTGAGTTTGGGGGTGTAGCATCGGGTCACTGGACAGGTTTGGGGTCTGGTGGCGGGGTTAATGTAGAGGCCTAAATAAGTACCAATACTATTTGGGGAATACATATTATCATTAGAGTATAGTGGGCCCCCAAACCCTATTCTAATTGTTAAGGCCAGAGGTAGGGCCGTTTTTGGTAGGCTTGTCCGAGGCCGAGAACCATCATACCTGGCGAGGGAAAGGAGGTGACGGGCAAGTTAGTAACCGCACTTAAACGGTATGAGGTTCGGAGCTTATTGGGAAGAGGGTTCGGTTCTTGTTCTGAGGTTCTCCTGTGGCGGGTTTGGTTTCAGGCAGGATGTGAACATATTGGTGGTGGTCGCAAAGTACACTGTAATGCCCTTGCCACAGCCGGAGGGGCTAATGCTCCCAACCCTAAACCCGACACCCGGACTCATGCCCCCAAACTCACTTCATCGCGGGATCCCTCTTGCAATCCGTAGAGGAACTCGTGTAGGAACCCTTGAATTCGTAAAGAGTTCTCGGAGGCCCCTTAGTCGGGCCCCCGACACGAGGCAGACGTTGACCGTCGAGAACACCCACATTTTCCGAAAGGCGTGGAAGAAAGTCCTCGACAAGCTGACGTGGGAGCAGTACGAGTGGACCGTCAAGGCGCCAAGTGACCTGCATTCCGATGACTAGCATGGCTACTGCTATCTACTCCCGCTGCGACAACCGCGACGACGACGAGGACGATGACGACGACGAGGAGGACGACGACAGCAACAACTGCGGTACTGCTATTAAGATATTGTTACAACTGCTACTACTTACTACTACTCCTGCTGCTACTGCTGCTGCATCGAAGATGGCTACTATTGCTGAAGGTACTTTCAGGTGTTGGTGTTGTCATTACTCCAGCTACTCCAAAAAGCTCCTGACCCTGAAAATTGAATAAGATTTTTGGTTGGGGGTTTGAGCAGAAAGTTCAGACTGGTTGGTCATATTGTCATTTCATGGTCCCGAATGTAAGCGGCACTCGTACTTCTACAGTAGCAACCGGAATAGGCTGGAAAAAAAGCAGATGCCAGTAGCCATTGGAAAGCGTGGAACAAAAACGCTATACCCTAAACCCCAAATATAAGCCCTAAAGCCCAAACGCCCTCAACCTTCGCAGTACTAGCAGCGCAAGGGAGCGCTCCAGTTGGGGTTCCTTTTTATTTTTAAGTCCCAAAACTAGTACGGCACCCCAATACGAAGGACCTGAAAAAGGATCCTAATTTTAGACAACTACCCATATGCTGGCAGTAACCAACCAGTAGAGTTGAGAAGTAGCATCAGTGGCTTCTCGTCGTCGTTTCAGTTGTCGTCGTCGGTCGTAGTCGTAGCAGCCATAGTGCCAGAGCAGCTTGGTTGCATAAGCAGTTGCTGCAATGATATGGCTACTGAGTCTCAGCATCATTCAAATCAGCCCACTAAGCCCTAACCTCGAAACCCTTGAGCCCTTACACCCTATACCTTAAACCACTTTAAAACCCTAAGCTCTAGTTGCGGCCACCCGGACCAGGTTGATCTAGACGCGGTGTTCTTCCCTGATCGGTTGGGCGCGCTGCTGAAGGCCATTTTGCGTTTTTTGCGTTCAGGGTTTAGGGTTTAGGGTTTAGGGTTGAGGGGTTGGGGCTTCTGGGTCTTCGAGTTTGGCGCTTAGAAAGCTTTGGGGGTTTTGATTTGGTCTGAGCGGTGTTACGTCTCAGGATGTGCATTAGGGATGAAGGGCACACAGGGTCACAGGGCCTTCTGGTTGCAGGGCCTGGGCTTTGAGATGCGGTATGCATCTGAGTCTGCTGCCACTTGCGGGCTTTCACAACAGCTTGCCGGGGAGAGGGCACAGTTTTTAGGGAGCGTCCGGGAGCAGCGAACATAGAGTTGCATACGAGGGCTCGGTTTGATGATCAACTTTGCACGTCCGAGTCCTTGAAAACCCAAACATCGCTCTGATGTCAGTCCCTGGGGCTAGCTACCTGTAGTCTCCATTGTAGTTCCTTTTTTTGGTTTAACCAATTATATATACAGGAATTTATAAGGTATCCCCAAAAAGAACTACAGTGGAGACTATAGGTATATGGCCAACCTAAGTCTGCATCCCTTTAGCCCCAAGGTGGCCCACACAGTCTTCCCTGTCACAGGATGCCTGGATACGGAGCCATGCCCAGATCGGCAATGGCGTCTGGCTGAACAACTGCCACTGGTCTCAAATTGTGTTGCCCAAAGGGTCTAAGTACTTATATGGTAGATATTTTGGGGCCCAAAATATCTACTATATGGGTACATGGACCCTGTGGGTTGAGTTAATTGATGTAGTATGTACATCTGTCTAAACGTAAACTCAAACAACCATAAACCCCGAGACCCTACACCGTAAACCCAGAAATTTGTCATTCTCCTGTTTCACAGGCTTGTATGCTGCTGTCATTTCATGGGGCACACGCGCATTCGTGGGTACCGTAGGTCATGTACAGAACCGAGAAGTGTGAGGTTCGGGAGTTGGTGTTTGGCCCCACGAAGTTCTCTCACGTCACACCCTCAACCCAACTAGGTTCTCTCACGGTTTTTGTTCCACGTACTTGGAATCCCTCTGCGTCGCAACCCCATGGACCATGTGGGGGTTTCCTGAATCGGAAGAAGGGCTACCGTATATAGGGGTGCTTAGACTACCTTAACCTACCAAAACCTACTTTTTGTAGGGTCCCTATAGATTCCATATAGCTCTCATAAGAACCTACAAAAAAGTAGGTTGTGCGAACTTAAGGTAGGGATCGTAGTTCCCTTTCATATTATGGGACACCTTGGCTAATCTCACATTTCTAGCCGACAGCCTGAACCCTAAGCCCCAAGAACGGGAGGTCGCAAGACCCCCCTGAAATCCCGGAAGCGAGGCTGGCGTGGCTTGCATGGGCCCATTGAGGTGCTCTCGATGCGTGCGATGCAGGCAGGGGCGGCCGTCGGGCCCAGGGCTACCCATAGGCCCCATAGTAGTTCCTTTTTGTGGCTGTTTATTTAGGATCCTATCAGGGAATCCCAAACTACTATGGGGCCTATGGGTAAACCTCCATGCATACCCCTACTGAACAAAGCCACATTTATTGGCAAGGGTTATGAGTTTGTGGGGGCCAAAAGAGAGGGATTCATTAGCGGTCCCCTCACAAAGCCTTACAGAATCAGGCTTCTAGAGCCATCAGCACGTCTCCCTGAACCCGAAACCCCAAACCCTAACCCTATAAACCCTAAACCCCATCCTAAATCCCAAAATCCTAAGACCCAAACCCCAAGCCCTAAATCCCAAGTCCGCCTCGGTGAGGTCTATCATCAACATTGGGCCGAGTGCGCCTCCGTGGCTGCCTCCCGACCCCAAGAGGAATCCGAATCCTACAGCTCTGGTTTGCAAGGGCTTAGGGCTTAGGGTTCAGGGTTTAGGGGTTTGGGGCTTAGGGGTTAGGGTTTCGGGTTTAGGGGTTTAGTAATTAGGGGGTAGGGGTTTTAGGGGTTTAGGGTCTAGGGCTTTCGGGCCTAGAGGTTTATGGTTTAGGGGTCTAGGCGGTTTGGGGTTCTGGGTCTTGGGGATTTATAGAAACTCTGCGGGCGGGTGACAGGGTCTTGAGAAAGTGAGTGCTTTGAGTGTTTATGTCATGGGGCTGTATATGGCTGAATGGAACATGAGCCCTCAGCCCTAGACCCCTAAACCACCCTAAGGCCTAAGCCAAAAAAACCCTAAACCCTAAACCCTGAACCCTAAGTCCTCAACCCTAAGCCCTAAACCCTAAGCCCTAAGCCCTAAACCCCTACACCCTAAACCCCTAAGTCCTCAACCCTAAGTCCTCAACCCTATGTCCTAAACCCTATAAGCCCTAGCTCCGGTTGACGATTCTCGAGTTGCCAGGTTGGGGTTTACCTTATAGGATTCTATATATGAACCCCAAAAAGGAACTACTTTAGGGCCTATGACTACTGTAGTCATATCTGAGTTGCCAGGATGGGGTCTACAGGGCCCAGAGGTTGCTAGCTGCTAGTTTTACTTTGTTGTCTTGCAGGATTTTGGGCTTCCTAGATTTCGCTTCAGGATTCAGGGTTTAGGGATTCCGGGTGTAGGGTTTAGGATATTCAGGATTCAGGGTTTAGGGATTCCGGGTTGAGGGTTTGGGGTTTAGGATATTCACGATCGAGGGTTTAGGGTTTAGGGGTTTAGGATACTCAGGATTCAGGATTCCGGGTTTAGGGTTTAGGGTTTCAGGGTTTAGGGTTTAGGGTTTAGGGTTTAGGGTTATTTAGGGTTTAGGGTTTCAGGGTTTAGGGTTTTAGGATTCGTGGAAGGTCCTAGGCTGCCGAGAGGCAGAGGGGTCACGACGCGTGTTCCTCATGATCCTGTTTTCGGCATCCGATGGTTGATGAGTTGATGATATATTTTATCCTGCATTACTTTATAAGGACTCTGAACTTTAGGAATTATGGCAGATTCCTTATTATGACTCTAAATTCTAAACTATAGGAATTGTGGTAGATTCCTTATTATGACTCTAAACCATAGGAATAATGAATCTATCACGCAGCACGCAAGCTCTCCCTTCCTTGGTAGGCCCAAGCCCGAAACGCCAGGTCCAAAAGAAGATCTTGCGATATAGTTAGAGTTTGGGGATTTAGGGTTTAGGGATTTAGGGTTCAGGGTTTAGGGAGTTAGGGTTCAGGATTTAGAGATAATATAGTCCCTCTATCACACTACCTCGATTTGCCCGAGAACTCAGGCCTAAATTTTCGACCCATATACGACTGTACCCCTTAAAAACCCACGCTCGTAGTAGACCCCTTTGCGCAACTTTAACATGATAATTGCGAGCAGTATCCCTTGCAGTCCCGTCTTCATTATAGCCTACAGAAGATACCACAAAAAACGCTGTTCAAACTCAAAGGCCCTAGACCCTAAACCCTAAACCCTAAACCCAAACCCTATACCCTAAACCCTAATTACACTCCTCGTTGGCAGGACGTTTACCTTGGCAGCTGCATGCATCATCTCGGGGTGCATCGCCACGACGCCTGGAGCCTGCTTGCCGAGGAGCGGGGGTTTAGGGTTTAGGGTTTAGGGTTTAGGGTTTAGGGTTCGGGGAAGCGCAGCTCAAACCCTTTCCTAAAGTAAACTCGCAGCCCAAAACCCTAAACCCTAGTCCCTAAACCCGGAATCTCTAAACCCTGAATCCTAAATCGAAATCCATGACGCCCCCGGGGTTCAGGATGCAATTGGACCCGTCTATTCTCAAGGTTTAGGGTTCAGGTTTAGGTTTTCGAGTTTAGAGTTTAGGGTTCAGGGTTTCGGGTTTCGGGTGTGCATTGGAGCCTGCAAAGGTTTTCTAGATGGGTGGCTGGAGACAAAGTACTATAGGGGCCTTAAATCATACCAACACTATTTTTTCTTGAGAGGGGGGCTCCTTATTATAATTCTAGTATGATATACCACAAAACCATATTCCAAATATGAAGTCCCCTACATTATTGACTACTGGAGGCACCTGGACCTTGACTATAAGGAGAGGCAAGCACGAAGCCCCATGCCTTCTAGGATCCTAAATATACACCACAAGAAGGAACTACAGTGGAGCCTACAGGTAGTCATTTTTCACTGCCGTGGGGCACCATCGGCATCCCGAGGGCGACGCCATGAACTACAGACACGCTGAATAACCGAGCCACAAACATTAGGAGGCCCGTATAGAGCTGGTGCAAGAAGACATAAATGGAACAGGTAGTCATTACAAGATGTAAACGGGACAGATTAGACCAACAATACATGTGAAGTCAGATTACCCGTTAGTACAAGCACAAGATGTGGAAGCCCTTAAGAGTAATGCATAAGGAACCCCAGCACCAATTGTCCTTAATCCGGTTTCCAACTTTCTGAGGTTCAACCCTACTATAAACCCTAAAACTCGAAAGCTCTAAAACCCTGAAGCCCTAAAACCCTAAACCCTAAAGCCCTAGAGCCCTGAAGCCCTAAACCCTAAAATCCCAAAACCCTAAAACCCCAAAATCCTAGAGCCCCAAACCCTCAAAGCCCAAAACTCCTAATCTCCTGGCCAGGACCATTGTGATCAGCCCAAGTATAAGGAGTGCTCCGGCAACTGGATCAGCTACCACCCTTTCAAGGACTTCTGGGGATGGCCTGGGTTTAGGGCCAATTTAGGGTTTAGGGTTTAGGGTTTCTATAGGGGTTTAGGGTTTAGGGTTTAGGGCCAGTTTAGGGCTCAGGGTTTTATTGGTTTAGGCTGCTTTTACCTGCTGCTTAAGACACCCTCAACCCCTAAAGCTATACCCCGAACCCTGAGACTCGGGCTCAGGGCTCAACCTCTTGCAAAGTCGGACCCTTTGAGCCTTTGAACTTGGATCCTACAGGGCTTGTGAACGACCTTCATACAGGCCTTGCGGTGAAGGGGTTGGGGCTTCTCGCGAACAGGAGCCTGCACAATTGGTAACGGTATTGGCATTGTGGTACTATACCCTAAACCCTAAACCCTAAACCCTACTGCGGATATGAACCGAAGGGCCAGAGCATTTTTCGAGCAAGCTCCTGTGGGTTCGGAAGACTCAGTGCTGTGTTTTTCTTCGAACTAGGGGCCAACAAAAAGGGTCTACACAGTTTGAGTAGTACTAACATTACATTGAAACAGTAGGAGCCATCGAAACAATCACCATACGTATAAGTGATGCAGGCTTGTGCAGTAAGGGCTGTTCAGAAGATCCCGGGTCCTGTCTGCCCTTACCATCTTCGCAGCCTGCTCCTTTAGGGCCTCTCTGGGGGTTGTTTATTCCCTGAGAGCCCTATTAACCCTAAACCCCAAACCCGAAACCAAATAAATCATAATCCTGCCAGGCTTCAGAAAACCTATATTACCTAAACCCCAAACCCGAAACCAAATAAATCATAATCCTGACAGGCTTCAGAAAGGGGTGGTGCTAAGGGAGGATGCAAGGAATCAGGATGCCGGGATGAGTTGTTGGGGTTTCCCGCCTTGTGCTTGTGACACCGCTGCTAGGTGCCTGCATAGTAGGGTTGAGGGTTCGGGTTTGGGCTACAGTTTAGGGTTTAGGGGTTCAGGGAGGGTTGAGGGTTTAGGGTTCAAGGTTGATGGGGAATGAGCAGCACTGTCCAGGAGAAGGATGAATGGAAAGGTGGGGGGCCCTATGCTTTTTGTGCATGACTTCAGTTAAACCTTACGGGCCTGCATGGGAGGGGTCCAGAGTACTCGAGGACTCATGGTTTTGTGAGGGTTCAGGATCAAGGGGCGAAGGAGTTTAGGGGTGCACACGCGTTTGGACTGCCGCAGAAGCACTTGGGGCAACGGCTAAGCCTAAGTTGTTGGGTTTTATCTGCAGGGCCAAGTAATGGCTCTAAATTTGCCGTGGCCCTTCGGCTAGCCTGAACCCTAAGTCGATGCTTCTGATTCGCACTGTCCCAAGGCGAAGCACTGTTCTAAGAGTTGGCCGCCTCGAAATGATTGCTTACCTTAAGAACCCAAAACCTACTTTTTTGTAGGGTCCCTATAAATCCCAAAGTAGGGTTTATAATAAGAACCTACAAAAAAGTGGGTTTTGGGTTCTTAAGGTACAGCTGAACCCGAACCCGAAATTAAGCCTTGCGCTCTGTCTGGCTGAGGTCATGTTAGGTTGGGCCTCTCGTTTCTGAGTTGTGAACATAATGATTATGGGCTGCTGGCTTTCTAGATTGCCCACAACCCCATGGATGTATCTTAAAGGCTCTGAACCCTGAGCTCTGGCTTAACTTTCGCACAGTGACGGACCCGCGCGCACACACACACACACTCTCACT
>CAJNDV010033844.1:4592-22949 GCA_905221635.1 Symbiodinium sp. CCMP2456
TTAGGGCTTTAGGGTTTAGGGGGTTGAGGGTTCAGGGGTTGAAATCGAAGCCCTCCAAAATCTTGAACTCACTCGGTTAAGGTTTAGGGTTTAGGGTTTAGGGTTTAGGGTTTAGGGTTTAGGGTCCCAAGCGAAACGGAAGCAAACTGCTGCAACACGAGCCTCGACGCCTGGCGGTAGTGGAGCCTTGCAGCAGACTTGCCATATTCCTAAAGTCAACGCAGTTGCCCCCAAACCCTAAACCCCAAACCCTAAAGCTAGGCCTTTGGGCTTGCTGCTTTTGTTCTCTGAATTCAAGGAGGGTTTAGGGTTTAGGGTTTAGGGTTTAGGGTTTTTTTTTTGAACTCCTTTTTCCGAAGCCCAAAGGTCCCGAAAGGCAGGTACTGCCAGGACTGAAGGCCACATTTGGACCCTCAGAAAAGCATCGAAGACGATCTCCTCCAAACTCGACCCCATACTCGTCGATGCGACAAAGACGGTACACACCTCGCATACATCACGGCCAACACTTGGCTGGCTCGTCATGGTCCTCCACGTCGCCCTCTGGAGCTGTACGGATTCCGCCCCCCATCACCTCAAACACGTCCTGCGAGTCGACCATCTCACCACGTAGGGCCCATTGGGTTTGTAGCAGCTCGACCATCGCATCCCCCCAAAGGTCCCTGATCTGTTGCAAACTGTAGAGCCCCCGTTCATAGTCATTGTACACCCTGTCAAACTCCTCCATAGTGACCAGGCCAAGCGGGTCTGCTGCAGGGCCCGGTGGTGCTGCTGCCGGCAATGGTGTGAAGGCCGCTGTTTCTGCTCACTGTCCGGAGTGGTCATCGCACCCTTCACGGGTTTAGGGTTCAGGGTTTAGGGTTTAGGGCTCAAGTATTCCAGTTTTCGGCTCTAGGATGCAGGACGCAGGTTTTAGGGCTCTAGAGCTGCTGAAGATTCGAATGCGATGCCTTGGGCTTGGGATTCCGGTCTCTCGAAGCGCCTAAGCCCGAGGCGCCAGCCCGAAAACCTTTCGGATTTCGGTCTAGCGCCGGAGGTCTCATCATGAGCTCTCGGGGTTCTAGGTAGTATTATTAGGGGTATCCCTTAAAGGGTACCCCTTCTGCACCCTACTTTTGGCTCTCTTAAACGGGACCTTATTGAGAGGGTCTATATCCCCAAGGGTCCCCCTAATCCTAGCTCCCAGGTTCAGGGGGAATGAGGTTTAGGGTTTGAATGTCGGGAACGAAGACCTTCACGCTTTCCTGTTTGTTCCGTGGCTTCTTTATCGAGCGCTGGGCTTGGGGCTAAAACGTTTCGAAACGGTTTCCAGGATGAAGGCTCTGCCATCCATGATTCTGCGGAGTTAATTGTAGGGTTTAGGTTCTAGGGTTCAGGGTTTAGGTAGCTCTAAAGATGATAGACACTTTTCGCATGAGTGATACGCAAGCGGTTGAATCTGCCATCTGCCCGATGCCAAGCACATCGACCACGATCCCAAAACCAACACGGCAAAGCTTCTGTAAGCAGCTGAAACCTCAGAACACCTCGCAACCCGAAGCACCAAAACCACGAAAGCCCAAGGCGAGGGTAAACCCTACTATCGTAGGCCCATACAGCCTTGTCCGAACCCTAAACCCTATTCAAAAGCTCAACCAAAAGCCCTCAACAGGAAGCCCTGTTCAAGGAACCCCCAAAACTCCAAACCCTAAACCCTAAAGCCCCAAAACCGCTACTCAAAAGGATTCAACCCTAACCCTACCCTAAACCCAAAACCCAAAACCCAAAACCCCAAACCCTAAACCCTAAACCCTAAACCCTAACCTGTGCTCGGCCTCCGGAGCGTATTCTGAGTACGGTCGATGAGCTGCTGGATCTCATTCATGTCCTGGCCGTTTAGTGTTGGGTTTAGGGTTTAGGGTTTAGGGTTCAGGGTTCAGGGTTCAGGGTTCAGGGTGAGGGTGGTCCAATGGGTCGGGTTCAATGTTCAGAACTGGTCGGGGCTTCCGATGCAGGATGTCGGACAGTTACCAAAACCTTCCCCTTTGGCTTTTGCAGCTACCATCTCATTTCCGCCGCATCCTAATGTAGGGGCCTTAGTAATTAGAATGGGGTTTGGGGCTCCTTTATAGTATCAATAAAATAAGGAACCCTAAGCAACAAATGCGTTGAGATGAGACCGTACAGCCCGGGACTGTGAATCCCAGCTCATCCAAACAAGAGTAACAACACGGCGGCTTTGCGTCAAATCTTTGAGGTTTCGGACATTGAGACTCTTCAGAAAGCGTTCCGTCTTTGCATTGCGGCTGCTGTTCTGTGTTCGGATCCGTTCCGCGTGCGCCTTAAGATTACGGCACACTTTCGTCAGAGACCCGGAAGTGACCAGAGCTTAGACAACTGCCAGAAAGGGGCTCGAAGCGTCCTGTAAGCCATGCCACACTCCTGCAGAAGCTGAAAGTCTAGGATTCGGTGAAAATCTGGCCCTTCAGACCTTAAAGCTTAAGAACCGGGGACCGAAGTTATCCCTCAATGCCCCATCCCTGCAGGAAACCCGGAGGCCAAGCTCGGTCAGAGGGGCCAGCATCAGCTGGTTCTTCTCTATCGACTTGAACTTCACTTTCAAGGTCTCGCCTCGGTCAAACTTAGAGTTTAGGGTTTAGGGTTTAGGGCTTTTGGGGTTTAGGGTCTAGGGTTTAGGGGTTTAGGGGAACGAGAACAAGACGAACAGCGAGCAAACATTGCAGCAGCAGCAGCAGCAGCAGGAGAAGCAGGGCTTAGGGTTTAGGGCGGCAGCAACAGCTGCTGGCATCAAGGCTCTTCATGCAGTCGCAGTCGCCGCCACCAGCACCATCAACATGCCCATGACCATCCCCGGAATCATACTGACATTTCCGCTACTTGTGGCGCAAGAGCAACCCCTACTTTTGGCAGCCCAATCTCCGGACCTCAACCCTAAGCCTCATGTCCCTTGTGTACCCAAACAAGGACCTAAGTTCCTGAAAGGGGGGTTAGGGTTTAGGCTTGATACCCCGAAAATCTCTTGAACACTGAAGCGTCCCCTTGGAAGCCGAAGCAACGAAGCGTGCTGTAGATGATGCCGAGGGTGCCTTGCGATACGGTCGGCTTAGAGATCGAAAAGTCTGTGGCTTGGGGTGGAGGGTTCAGGGCTTAGGGCTGAAAGCTGAGGGATTGTAGCTCTTAAGTTCATAGAGTTGCATTGTGCATGATCTTGTCTTTCGGCAAGGTGTTGGGGGGATCCCATGTGGAGAGTCTGTTGTTGCGACAAACTACCGTGAAACGAGCTGGTGCTGGATGAGAAACTCCCGCAGAGACAAATCCGGAGCTGATGTCAAACGGCTTCTACAGGCCCCGCCAAATTGCCAAAGCGATTCGAGGGCTTAGGGACCACGCTCCTTTCTTTGGGGCTGAGACCCTAAACCCTAAACCCTAAACCCTGAACCCTAAACCACTAAACCCTCAACCCTAAACCCTAAATCTTAAACCCTGAGCCATATACCCTAAACCCCTAAACCCTAAACCCTGCACCCCTAAACCCTAAACAGTAAACCCTAAACCCTAAACTGAAAGTTGGGTCCAGGGGTAAGGCGGGTAAGAACACGCAACTCTGCACGTGTGTGTTTCTTCAGACTTGGGGCATCCTAATCAGGAAGTTTGGCATTCGGGATCCTGCGACTAAATGTCGAATTTGAGATCCTTTTTGGCCAAAATCCTGCATAAATCCCTAAACCGTAGACCCTGAACCCTGAACCCTAAACCCTGAATCTTGAAGTGTGGCTTTGCCTGTCACGACTGCTGGGATGAGGAAGACATCCTCTTCGATCTTGCGGTACAGGCCTGCACCTCGGTTTCGATGCTTGGGGGTTTACAGTAGAAGCCCAAGAGTTGGAAACTCAATAGCCTCAATCCTTAAGAGTAACGTATAGGGAATCCCAGCACTAAAAGTCCTTAATCTGGTTTCCAACTTTTTGGGGTTTACTGTAGTTTATGGTTCAAGGCTTAAGCCAAGTTTACGATTCAGGGTTTTGGAGTTGATGTGTCTTCAGGGTCCACACCGGCCACTCCGAACAGCGTAAACCCTGAAACCTAAATCGCATTCCGGAACCTGGGCACTAAGTCCAACGCATTTCAGGTGATCCGCCGCAAACTGAACCCTATAGAAGCCTTGCCACCCTCTGACGAACCCTGAACACCCAAAACCCTTAAACCCTAAACCCTTAAACCCTAAACCCTTTAAACCCTAAACCCTTAAACCATAAACCCCTGAACCCTTAAACCCTAAACGCTTAAACCCCCAACCCTAAGCCCTTAAACTCTAAACCCCTGAACCCTTAAACCCTAAACGCTTCAACCCCAAACCCTCAAATCCTCCTGTATAGCAAGGAGAGAGGAGGAT
Source organism: Symbiodinium sp. CCMP2456 (assembly GCA_905221635.1). Classification (NCBI taxonomy): domain Eukaryota; class Dinophyceae; order Suessiales; family Symbiodiniaceae; genus Symbiodinium; species Symbiodinium sp. CCMP2456. The sequence continues at coordinate 8,986 of CAJNDV010033844.1, forward strand.
CCTTTCAAAGCCCGGGCACCAAGCACACAGCCGGCGAAGAAGCTGCAGTAAAGAGGGACCAGGACCTAAACAGGGTTTAGGGTTTAGGGTTTAGGGTTTAGGTTTAGGGTTTAGGGTACTATAGGTGGGGAGTTTAGGGTATACAGGGCTCCTATAAGGTATATAGACCTTCTATAAGGCTCCTATAACGGCAGCTGCCGACCTGATGAAATGTCCTAGACTGAATGTCCATGGCGTTGTGGTTCATGGGCTTTAGGCATCCTAGGTTTAGGGTGTAGGCTTTAGGGTTCAGAGTGTAGGGCTGAGGGTTAAGGGTTGAGGGCTTAGGATTTAGGAATATGGTTTAGGACTAGGATGTAGGGTTTAGGGTTAACTTCCTAATCTCATTGAAGACACCGCCGGGCGTAACGAGGCCCATGCTGCCCAAAACTCAGCTGTGAATTGAATTTTCCCCCTTCCTCACGAGCCTCCGCGGCTAGAATTCCCCTATACTCCTGGAAATACAGGAAATCTAAGTGAGTCTGCAGTCCAGTATGCACGGCACAGTAGGAAAGCCCAAAACCTCGGAGTGCATGTGATTTCTCTCAGTACTTCTTGTGGCTGGCCTGGCCATGTCTTTTTGGCTTATGCCTTGAGCGGGGACAGTCTTGGGGGTGGGCTCTTTCGACGATGCAACAAGCTTTCCACAGCGCGACCGTGAATCGCACGCCCCAGTTGAGGTCCAGAATTATACCGACACCCTACAACCTGAAACCTGAAGCCGTTCGAGACCACCTACAACTCGATCCATATGGGATTTCCGGACAGTAAGAGGCCCTGGTAGAAACCCTATGTGGCAGGATGCGCGTTCTGATGACCATTTGCTTCAGGGCATCCCGAAACAGAAATCTTAAGACACCGCCAATAAAGTTTCCGTAGAATCTGACTACAGCCTGTACATACCCTTGAAACGCGCAAAAATCTTTGAAATCCCCTAAACCCTAAACCCCAAACCCTAAACCCTAAACCGTATAAAACTTCAAGAACCCACCCTTTTTCTTACGAGGGCCCAGGCCATCAGCTTCGTCTTATCCACTTGGAGCTCGGCTTCGTCTAAGAGCTGGGTGCCTGCACGTTAGGACGGCTGGAGAACGGTTTAGGGTTTACGGTTTAGGGTCTAGGGCTTGGAGATAGATTAGCGGAGCACTAGGGCTTCTCTGATCCCGTGGCGACGACTGGTACAGCTCAAAACATGCTTAGTAGAGTCGATGGCTATGAGTTGGCTGCACAGCTGTTTTCGGTGGAGGAGATGGGGGTGGGGGAGCATGGGGCCGGCGTGACAAACAGCTTTCATAGCGCAACAGGTCCCATCGAAGATACCCCTACCAATCCCTACCACGAACCACGCAACCCAAACAGACGGTACTTGGAGGCTCGCGAGTACTTATAAGTAGGGTTATATTCCCCCGAATATGGGCTAGAAGCTACAAGTCTAGTTACCCTATTTATATCCCCACTCACTAGTATCCATACACCTCCATGTAGGTCTAAACCTTAAACTCTAAACCTTGTTCACTTCAGCGCCACAGGAACTCACCGCGGCACCCTTGGAACATGCCGGGCAATAATTATAGGGTTTTGGGCCCCATTATACTATAATTAAAATAAAGAACCCTCAAAATAGCACCATAATATTAGTATTATTATAACTAGATTTCCCCTTCAGAGCTGCTTCAAGTGTCTGAAAGGATTTAGGTTTACATGGCCAGTTCTCCAAACTATGGTCCCGTTTAGAGTCTCTTTTTTAGGATGCCGTACTATTTTGGGGACCGAAAAACGGACCCCAGTTTAGAGAACTACCCACATGGATTGGTGCTGCCGCCGTCCGCCTGAGCCTTCCCTGTGAAAGAAGCGCCGGATGCAGAGCATCACCTGCAGCCGGTAGTGGCTTTTCAACCCTAGACGTTTAACCCTAAACCCCACTTCAAGGTCTAATGAGGGTTTGTCTTCTAGGGCATGGAGGCAAATTCCGTATGAGCATGGAGAGTGTTGAGCTTCGGGCTCAGGATTTCTGGAACTGCTCCGAAATGCTATGCGGAGCTTGAGGTTTGGGTTTACTTGGAGGTTCATGGGTAGCTATAAGAAAGGTCATAAGTAACGTAACTCTCTAATTGTAACCCATAAAAAGGGACTTATAACCCCACTTTTAACTACCCATGAACTTCCAAGAAGGGTTTGCGGTGTCTTGATTTTGCGTCCGAAGTCTTTGCAATGCGTTCTCCACACTCAGACTGGAACCATGTAGAGGCCGAAAGGGAACCTGACAATGATGACATGGGAATGCGGTCAAAGCACGGCTCGGCCCGTGGTGGAACCGATGTCGGTAATGGTCCCAGTGACGTGGGTGGTGCGAACCTTTGATGTTGGGGTTAAGGAGGATGGGGCTTTGGGGCTTCAAGGGAGGCTTAGGGTATGGCTCAGGGTTTGGGGTTTAGGATTTTGGGCTTCGCGCAGGGCATTGGGATGCAAGCGTCGAGGTTTCAAGCAATTTTTGACTGTCACGGTGCCCCTTTCTCCCACCTATGCTTGGCTGCTGTTTTTAAGGTGGGGATGAAAAGACAAGGAAGCCTCCAGGTGCACGCCGAGAGCAAAACAATCAACAGAACCACTTGCCGGATTAGCTACCGGTCAATCCGAGAGTTCGAATCCTACCTCAGACCCATAAGCCACAATTTATAGCCGAAACTGGGTTTGAGAATCCTAAACCCCCAGTCAACCGAGGTTTGTGGTATCTGGGGCGTGCCCCGTCAAGCCTTTGGCATTTCTCGGTTCAAAGTTTGGGGACCCGGGTGTTGGCTTTCAGGCTCGAGGGGGTCGTTTGTGAACTTGATGATTTCAAGCATTGGAATCTGGTTTTTGGATCTGATATGAACCCTTGATGATATTTCAACATCATAGATCTTATCCCATTTTTATGATCATCTTACAAAAAACCCATCATCAAGATATATCCGCCAAAATCGTCAGAAATGATGCTTAATACGACGTCAAACTTGAAGATTATTAAACGAAGGTTCTTCTAGATCCGAACATCTTTGTACTTTTTTGATCTACGAAGAAATCTCAGAATTTGAAGGGATCTTTTCGGATTGAAAAATCTTCGTTTGATGATGATGAAATCCCAAGTCAATCGTTTGATGTTTGCCGAATATGCTCCAACCATGCAGAACGAATTCTTGGGATTCTATGATGGCTACGAAATCTCTTCCTGGAAATCAGACGTCAAAGAGAGCAAAGTCACTCAAGAACTTTGTTGTCAAACCCGCGGGAAAATTCCATTTGATATATTCTATTTGGGTATTATTCGACGGAACCCAAAACACATTTGTCAGACGCATTTCCCAATCCTGATAAAAACTTACTCAAATTCTCTAGTCGATAGCCAGTAACTATCCAGATGAGCTCCATCATGGGTTCATGATGATCAAACAACGCGTCTAGATAGAAACCCGCTGCTACCTTCTGAGTATGATTAACTCGGATATTAGTCGACAGAATCTCACGTCTTGATTTTCTGGATCGTTTCCAACATTCGTCATAATAACTCATCCATTCAACTTTTCTAATCAAACACCAGTAGCTATCACAAAAAACCATCATCGCAAATGACTCGCAATTCTGTTCTCAGGAAGAGGCGCCACTCAGAAAAGCGCCATCCTGCAAAGCGGTGTGGCTGCTGGAGCTTGCCACACTTGCCCTGCCACTGCTGGACCGTCATGCCGGACTTGTGGACAAGGTAAAAGGTCAGCTCATCCAGCAGGGAGTGTTTGCCCGACCAGCAGACCTGCAGACTGGGCAAAATGAGAAAGAGCCGAAAGAACACAGAAAGAGAGAGGGAGAGAGAGGACAAAAAAGAAACAGCAAGAAGGAAAGCCCGCCTCCTTTGATTCTGCGTCAGCATCTTCAGCACATCCGGCGTCTGGTCCCAGCACGATCCGATTGACTGGGAAACAAACCTTGCCCCAGGAGCCCGGAAAGCCCAAGTTGTCAATCACCTGCTGCTTCGCAACAGACACGAAAGAGCACCGACAAGCGCCAAGCTTCAGACACTGCTCACCTCTGCTTGAGGGCCCAGCGTCCAATCGCCTTTCTGCAGCCTCTCTGCTGAACACCAAGCCGCTGACGTCGAACTTGCCGTTGAACGCGTCTTCAGCCTCGCCCCAGCGCAACTCAAACGCCGCAAGCCTACCGCCCCGTTGCCGCCCCATTGGCCCGTGCAATATGAACCAAGGAGACATCAACATCTTTGGGCATGCCCAGCTCGCGCACCAGAGAGTTGCAGTGGGACAAGTACCAATCCACCGGATAGACTTTGGGGCAGTCCATCATTACAATTTGGAGGCTCTTGTCTTGCATCAAAGTGTTGGGATTGTAATTTGCAGGGCTCTGTTTCTCATGTGGATAGATAGCTGTAGCTACCTAGATAGATGGATAGATAGATAGAGAGGAAGGACGTCGGTTCAGCTTCCTTCCCTCCTTCCTTCCTCTCTTCCTCTTTTCCTCTCTTCCTCTCTTCCTCTCTTCCTTTCTTTCTTCCTTCCTTCGTTCTTTCATCCATTCCTTCCTTCCTTGCTTCCTCTCTTCCTGCAAGTCTCTTTTGTGATCCAAAACAACTTTATTTGATCCTAATTTAATTTGTCTCGATCCCATTTTAGCTTGAGTTGGATCCCTATCCCGTACTTTGGAACTTAAACCCTAAACCCTAAACCCTAAACCCTAAACCCTAAACCCTAAACCCTACACCCCTAAAGAGCCGAAGCCCGCAATCCCCGAAGCCTCAACAACCCAACGCCCGAAACCGTAACCTCTCAAAGCATGAAACCCTGTTTAGGGTTTAGGGTTTAGGGTTTAGGGTTTAGGGTTTAGGGTTTAGGGTTTTGGGTTTTGGGTTGGGGGCAATGGCCGTGGCACGACCGCGCCGAAGTGCATGGTGCACATGGCGTTCTGAAGGCCGGCGGCCATGGCGGCCCAGTAAGGAGCACACTGAGACAGGGAAGAGTTGCTTTAGAGCTTGCAGAGGATACCTTACGCTAATGTATGATTTGAGTCCCTTGAGTCCCTAAACCCTAAACCCTGATTTGAAGTATATTTTGCGATGTTTCACAGGGCTTGTATAGGGTGTGCATAGAAATTGCAGCCTTTCTGATTTTATTTATACTGTTCTGAAAAGTAGGATGTAACTTGTATAAAGCTGTCTTGGGTCTGGAGTATTGGCTTCGTATTTCGGGCCCAAGTTCGAGCTTTGGGAAAGCAGGGCCTGTTCGATCTCGGCCTTCATTAAGGGACAATTCGAGGGCCCCCTAGAAGGGACCCATAAACCAAATAGCCTACAGAACCCTTATATACCCCCTATATAGTCTCATAAAGCCCCTAAACCCTAAACCCTAAATCTTAAACCCTTATATACCCCTTATATAGTCTCATAAAGCCCCTATATAACCCCTTTAAGGGTCCCTTTAAGGGTCCCTCCTTTCGTCCCTGGACTTCCTGGCTTTAGAGTTCAGGCAAAGAGAGGCCTGCTCGCTATGACAAAACTGTGTTTAGGGTTTAGGGTTTAGGGTTTAGGGTTTAGGGTTTAGGGTTTAGGTTTTAGGGTTTAGGGTTTAGGGTTTGGGGCTTAGGGTCAAGGGCAGGGCAAATATCAAAGTCACATCTGTTACCCACGATGCCCTCACTCAACCCCAAAAATGACATCTTGAATCCGAAGAAAGCCCAGATAAACCAAAAGCAAAAGCCTCCCAAAAGACGGCTGAACGACTCCCTCCTGCCCGTGCATGAATACGAAACGGCTGAAACCATAAAGCATAGGCTCACAAATCCCACTGTTAAAAGCCGGAAAAGCAAGGAGTATACCAAAACAAGATAAGCAAAAGCACAGCGGCAGGTCTACATGTTTCGTACATATTTATGCATACATACATACTTACATACATACATATATACATGTATAGATCACAGGTGATTATCATTTATAAACCAAACCTGTCGTAGCCTCATGGTCCGGCCAGAATTTTGCACAGAGTAGTAGGATGCCTTGAGACTGCGACGTTTGTGGTGGCGGATTAGGATGTAGAGTTTAAGGAGGCTTAGGTGTTTGTGTCTTTTCCTTTTTGAGGGGGGTGGTTGGTGCCTTAGGGTTTAGCGCGCAAGGGCCTTTAGGAATTACTGGCTTAGATGCGGGCTGAGGGTTCTTTTCGGGAGTCAAGGTTTTCAGGATTTTGGGAATTACGGTGTGGGTCAAGTACTCTCTCTTGTTAAGAGACGAGGCTTGGCTTTTGGGTTGTGTGGGTATAGGATTTAAGCCTTTTGTGGTGGCGTTCAGGGCCGAGGACTGAAGGTTCGGTCCTGCATTCTGCCTGCACCCTGAACGGTAATTCAAGGGTTTAGGGTTTAGGGTTTAGGGTTTAGGGTTTAGGGTTTAGGGTTTAGGGTTTAGGGTTGCTCAACCAATGCTCAGCCTCTCTGAAAACCTGCTCAACCCTATGCAATACGATGTTTAAACACCTATACAACCGTAGAGGGTCTGAGGTGACGACAACCTGGGGCCAAAAGACCCTAGAAAGTATGGGCCCTATATACCCTTGTACTATGAATCCCGATAGGGTATATCTGAAAAAGAAACAGAAACCCTAAACCCAAAACCTTATACTATGAATCCCTATAGGGTATATCTGAAAAAGAAACAGAAACCCTAAACCCTTAACCCTAAACCCTAAACCCTTAACCCTAAACCCTAAACCCTAAACCCTTAACCCTTAACCCTAAACCCTAAACCCTAGATCCCTGAGCCAGCCGAGCAGCACTCACCGATGAGCGCCGCTCCATAGAAGCCTTTGCCACCGAAGTGGATCCTCGGCGACTCTACGTGCGCTTAGGGCTTTGGTTTAGGGTTTACTTGGAGGGTCGGGGGACTTAGTAAGTGGGTAACAAGTAGACTTATAAGTAATCTGGTAGGGATCCTAAATCGGGTTATGATACTTATAACTGCATAAAATAACTACTTACTAAGTCCCCCGACCCTCCAAGTAGGGTTTAGGACTTAGGGTTTCAAGTTTAGGCTTCAACGCTTGGGGCTTGGGGCATGTGGGCTCTTTCCGGTTGTGTGCTTCATTTGAAAGGGTGTATTGAGGTCTGGCGTTTAGGGTTCAGGATCTTTCGGTTTTTGGGCTTCAAGAGTTTGAAACCCTAAACCCTAAACCCTAAACCAAACCGCTTCTTTGGGTTTGTGCTTGGAACTGGCTTCCGGGTTTGAGGCTTCTGGTTCCTTGTCCGGTTTAGGGTGACTCCCTAAATCCTTAACCCTAAACCCTAGACCCTAAACCCTAGACCCTAAACCCTAGACCCTAAACCCTAAACCCTAAACCCTAAACCCTAGACCCTAAACCCTAAACCCTAAACCCAAAACAAAGGTGTTTAGAAAGGCTGGCAAAGGCGATTGAGCATCCTGGGGTTTAAAGGATCTTCCGGTTTGCATAGGATACGATTGATGTAGGGGCCTTAATAGTCAGAATAAAGTTTTGGGGGCCCATTCCACTATAATTACCATAAAGGAACCCCCCAAAAAGTAGTATGGGTAATTCTTTAGGCCCCTATACTGTTTAGGGTTTAGGGTTTAGGGTTTAGGTTGAAGTGTTCAGGGCTTCGGGTTTTTTAGATGCTTCGGCTGCGCAGTTCAGGCTCTACGGACTTGGAGTCGAGAGTAGACATGTCGCTCTTCTGGGTGGAGGTGTCAAGGCTAAAGGAAAGTACAGGTGGGGAGTTTAGGGTATGTAGGGCTTCTAGAAGGCTTCTATGAAGTATATAGACCTTCCATGAGGCTCCTATAACGGTGACTACCCACGTGAAAATGTCCTAGACAAGGGGTTGAGATACAGTACCATCTTCATGATCCCTGGACATCTGATACCGTAGGAAGAAGGGTAGAAGTAGCCTTCATACAAACTTGCAAACATACAACCCTAAACCCTAAACCCGAACCCCTGAACCCTAAAACCTAAACCCTAAACCCTAAACCCTAAACCCTAAACCCTAAACCCCCTAAAACCCCAAACCCCAACGAACCGAGGCCCTGAACCTCCGGCTTTCCCACTTCATCTCAGGCGTGAGAAGGTCTCACTTGGAGGATCAGGGGACTTAGTAAGTCGGCTATAAGTAGAGTTATAAGTACCCTAAGTGGAGTTGCCCCAATTATAACCCTACTTTACTTATAACCGACTTACTAAGTCCCCTGGACCCCCAAGCAGGTTTGGCACTCCGAGAACAACATGCAAGGGACTCCCAGGTGCCCTCGGAACAATCCTGTTTAGAGTTGAGGGTTTAGGGTTTAGGGTTTAGAAGGGTTTAGAAGGGTTTAGGGTTTGGGGTTTAGGGTTTAGGTTTAGGGTTTAGGGTTTTCTTGTGCTCAATATTACGTTCGTACTCTATTCATAATATTAGTATAGTCTTCGGGGAGACCTGCGATGCACACCACCGCTAGTGCTGCAGATGCCGCTTGTTCCCTCAACCCTGTGACTACCAGGGCCTTAATCTATCAATTTATTCCGACCCCTTTGTGAAACCCAACGCCCGGAACCCGAAATTCCACCAATACTCCGAGGAAAATAAACAAAAGCAACCCTAAACCCTGAACTCGAAACTTGAACCCTAAAACGCAAACACCGACAAAAAAAAAACGAGATCCCCAACCACCAAAAACAAAACTAAACTTAGAACCCCAAACCAGGAAAACAGGCCTAAACCTTAAACCCTAAACCCTGGAGAAAAAAAACACGGAGGCAAGACCTTTAACCTAAACCCCAAAACGAAAACCCTAAACCCTAAACCCTAAACCCATCAAACAAATCGAGGCAAGACAGGACCAGCTGCTGTGTCTTCGGGATGATCAAGCCGCATAGGAAACTGCCAAAGCCTGGGTAGCTGGCTCTAGGGTTTAGGGTTTAGGGTTTAGGACCTATCTATCTACTATTTGTCTGTCTATCTGTCTGTCTATCTGTCTGTCTATTTGTCTGTGCTGTCTGTCAGTCTGTCTATCTACGTATCTACCTATCTACTCTGTCTTTCTACCTGTCTATCTAACCACTCACTATTCTATTCTTTCTATCCTGCAGCCTGTCGTCTAAACCCCGAACCCAACCCCAAATGAACCAAACCCAAAAAAAGCCGGTAGAGGCCTGCATGCTTTCCCGTTCTTGGCACAAGGCTGCCAAGGACTCAGGGCCGTGTACTGTGGGAGTTCTGGGATTGAGGTCTGGAGTCCGGGGGTTTAGGCTTAGGGAATCCCGGGCACATGGTGCAAAGGTTTGCAGTCGGGTTGCTCTAAGTGCTTGGGGTGTAGGGCTCGTCCTTTGGGGTGTAGGGCTGGTTCGTTGGCCCAAAGCCAACGCAACGCAAAGGCGAAAAGACGAGACGAGGAGCAGAAGAAAAGCACGCAAAGGCCCATCTGCTTCGCCTGTTCAGCCAGTATGGGATCGAGGCGCTGAGATCTAGGGCTCACCCCAGAGAGCCCCATACCCCTTAATTAAGGAATATACCCTAAATCATAATAGTAAGCCCCTTATAGTTTGAGGTATATTGCCTAATTAAGGGGTATTGGGCTCTCTGGGAGTGCTTGGAAAGGATGGAAACTCAAACTTGGGGCGTGGGAAATAAGCTTGGCGGATACTTTTCAGCACCACTGGTTCAGAATTGCTTGTGCATGCTTGATGAAGGCAGATGACGAAGAACTGGTGCTGAAAACGATCTGCCCTGATCACACTTTCGATCCTCACAAGCTTCGGGCTTTAGGGTTGAAATTTGGGGTTTGAGGGGAAATTTTCGAACTGAGAGCCTGTTCCCAGCCCATGTGCTCCACGCTCTCGTTCTCCAGCCACAAGCCCAGCTTGGCTGTATTGCCTGCGAGGAAAACATCTTGCAAATAGCCAGTGCAAGCTAGAAGACGACTGAAGTCTGAGGAACTGTGACCTAAAGTTACCTGCAAAATAATATTCCGACTGGCACATGCCAAGTCAGAACAAATGAGGTAAGCAATGCCCGAGCGATCTCAATACAAGTAGCAGGAACATGATAGTAACCCATATCCCCAACATGATCACCGTTATCACATTCAACACCATCATCAAACCCTAAATCGTGCTGCAGGGTCCTGTGACGTGCGTCGTCGTCACGCCGAAGGCTTTGAGGGAGCCTGCGCTCTTCCACTTGGAAGTTTCTTAAAACAAGGGAGTACCTTACTTTGGTGGTCCTTAGAATAAGGATCCTACTATTTAGAGTGCTATGTTAGGGTCCCTATTGTCGGAAACCCCCACTTCAGCTTGTGGTTTAGAGATTAGGGTCCGACAATCTAGGGCTTAGGGTTTTGGGGTTCAAGGCTTTGGAGCTTGAGCTTAGGGTTGGGGTTAACCGTGAACACTTTAGGGGTACTATATATTATGAATGATGTGCTACTGTTGATGGTATAAATCCTGCATTACCCTAAGGGCCGTAGGCTGTGGGAATTCTGGTAGATTCCTTATTATGGGTAATGCAGGATTATATCATCAACCGTATCTACTATAGACTATATGTTATTTATCTAGTGTATCAGGCTACAGGTCTAGGGCTTATTTATGGCTCCGAGCTTTCTGCAGGATTCCCGGGCTTTCGGATGTAAGAATGTCGGAGAATGTAGGCGGGGCCTGAATAGGTCCCCAGCATTCCTAAACCCTAAACCCTAAACCCTAAACCCAAACCCCAAAACCCCAAAACCCCAAAACCCTAAACCCGTTCAGGATTTCTGTTTCGAACTATACCTTCAAGAACCCCCCGAAAACCTACTCAAAATCATACGTCTCCAGGCCCTTACATTGTCATGCTTGACCCTGGTGTTTTGGCATGAGCTTCGGGACACGTTTCAGGTTTAGGGTTTAGGGCTTTGGGGTGTAGGGTTTAGGATTCAGTGCAGCGCAGGGGCGACGACCGTCCAACCCCAATGAATTGGCGGGGTCCAGGGTCAGCGTTACGCCCCTGAGCCCCAAGGAAGGGCTTTGGGCCTTATAGTCTGTATTTTTTTTTGAGCACCTTTTTCCAACTCGCATTGGAAGTCCCCATGGGGTAGGTGTCCTTGCGCCCCTCAGATAGTCTGTATTTAGGGGTTTAGGGTTTAGGGCAGAATATTGTAAAGCCTAGAGTCTATAGCATAGTCTATCATGTAGAAACCTGATGAAGACGTCCTGGTCCTATAACACGAAAATGTTCGGATCAATACAGAAGGCCCTCAGAAAGACCCAACCTTTCTTAGTCAGGCTCCTACGGTAAACCCCCAAACTGCCATAGGACCCTTGTAGCATCCTTTACAGGAACTCTTATAATACCGCAGTAATCGTAAACCCTAAACCCTAAACCCTAAACCCGGTTGCGGACACGTGGCCTACGTCCACCATGCCGGCCATAAGGCAGAGCACGTTGCCGAAGATCAGCATATACCTTGGTCGGATCCTGCTTGATAGCGCTACTTTAAAAAAAGTAGCAGACTCTAAACCCTAAACCCTAAACCCTAAACCCCTAAACAGCAACAAGAAAAAACAAAACCGGATCCCTAACATTGACCAAGATACCATTGGGGCCGCTTGAAGCTGGCCTGAACGATGGCTTGCAATTGCAGGTTTTAGGGTTTAGGGTTGAGGGTTTAGGTTTTAGGGTTTGTTTGGGCTTTAGCGTTTAATGCAGAGTTCGGCTAGGACCCTTAACCCTGCATTTCAAAGCCCTTGCAGATAGCTTGGGGTTGCAGGCGTTGGTGCTTAGGTAAAGTTCGATTACAATCTAGCTTAATCTCGATGAAGGCTTCGTTGAATGTACATTGGTGGTTCGGGATAGCTTTCACTGGCTATTTCTGCTATGCTTATATCTGGACTTGGGTTTCGTTGTCGGGATCAAGGTTTGATATACAAACCGAAAAAATGCTGTTCCTCAGGGCTCCTAAGTATTATAATCAAAATCGAACATCCCCTAAAACCCTATTCTAATGATTCAGGTCCCCATTTCGGTGCGTCGGGCCATATACATCCTGCCAGAGCCCAAACCCCTTGTTTCCGTCACACCTGTCGTGCCAAACAACTTCATGACGCTTTTGATGTCGATGCTACTACTGTGAAGGATTGCAAAAGCCTCATGACACCCTGTTAAAAGTCAGAAGGCCTGGAAAAAACGGCAGCAACTTGTAACGACCTGTCAAACAGTGTGAGCTTACACAACCCAACCCTGAATTCCAAACAAACCCGAAGCCGGCGGGCAGAAAGACGGTTTTTTGTAAGGCTCTTTTCCGACTGCATGAGTACAGCTAGAATTCCATACCAGGAGGAGCCTGTCATTGGGGCCTTCAGTAATCCAATTACGTTGGTGTAGGGTTAGGAGTAGGGTTTAGGGTTCAAAGTTCACCCAGTGCCCAATACAGGAGCCTTCAGCCTTAGACTAGGGTTTGGGGGATGGATGTTCCATTTATTTCAAGGGAATCAAGGAAGTGCATTACGAGTTGTTCAAGCTACTATGCGACTTATTACTATCGCGGACACCCACCCGAATCAGCTTTACAACCCACAATGCTGATTTCAAAACATAATGAAAACGACCCGGGAACCAATGTGTATGCGCTGTTGAAATCTTTGTAGAAGCGTTACAGAAGCGTCAAAGAACCGTACGCAACCCTGGCTTCAGGGCCTAAACGCTAAACCCTCCACCATAAACCCTCGGTTGAAATCTCGAATGCACCTTGGTGCTCTCGGCTTTGGCCTCTTCGTAGAGGGCTTCAGAAATTGTTGTGGGTTTCGGGCTTAGGGTTTAGGAATGCTTCGGCTGTGTTCAATTCTGCGGGCTGTATAGAGTGTTGCAAGCTTTCTTGTTTCAGCGGCTCCTCAAAATTGCGCCCCATAACCCTAAACCCCAAACCCTAAGCCCATTAAACTCTACAGGGTCCTTTCAACTTTCAATATTTAACCCCATAACCCGAAACCCAAAACCCGAAGCCCTTTAAAAATCTGTAGGGGTTTCGCAGCCTCATTTGTGGGCAATACGGTTTGCAGAATTCAGTGGTTCGAGACGGAGGCTGGGAGACCTTGGCTTCGGGCTTAATGTCCGGGCCTTCATAATTCGAACAGGCTTGCGGGCTATCTCTATAGTAGAATTATAAAATGGGGCTTCTCTATAGTAGAATTGTATAAGGGGGCCGAAGGAATAATAGTGGCCATTATTCGGGCTGTTCTGTATAGTAGAATTATAAAAGGGAGCCTAAGGAATACTAGTGGCGCCATTATTTGGGCTTCTTTTAGGGTTTAGGGTTTAGGGTTTAGGGTCTAGGGTTTAGGGTTTAGGGTTTAGGGTTTAGGGTTTAGGGTTTAGGGTTTAGGGATCAGGCTGAGGCTTCTTGGTTCGGGTTTGACGTGTTCGGGGCCTTTTTCTGTTTCGGCCTTCGATTCGGATGCTCTAAGATCTCCTGCCTTTCGGAGTAATGTAGGGGCCTTAATAATTTGAATAAGGTTTTGGGGCCCTTTATACTATAATTATAATAAGGAGCCCTAACAGTAATATTGGTAATTGTTTAGGCTTCTAAATTAAAGGTTTAGGCAAGATGTCATGGGCCGTCCCATGCGAGAAGAACTCAGGAGATCTTTCAGAGAAGAAGTTTGGGCTTTGGGCTTTGGGTTTAGGGGTTCAGGGCTTAGGGGTTTCGGGTTAAGGGTTTAGGGTTCGGGTTTAGGGTTTAGGGGTTGAGGGCGTAGGGGTTTCGGGGCTTAAGGTTTAGGGCTAGGGGCGTATCGAATTGAAACGACAGCCTTCGTTGCGCCTGTGGTGTTGGCACTGTACATTCCACACAACTTGTGGATCCACGGCGAGCAAAGAACCCAAAAACCCAAACCCTAAACCCTGACCCGCAAACCTTAAATCCTAAACCCTAA